>JAJPUD010000063.1:532596-584460 GCA_023553655.1 Myrmecobius fasciatus
CCCCCCCCCTCTCCATTATAACTCTATTGGAATTGGCTTTAATCACCTCATTGTTGAAAAGAGCCACATCCATCAGAATTTATCATCATATAATCTTGATATTGTTGCCGTGTATAATGATCTTCTGGTTCTGCTCATTTCTCTTAGCATCAGTTCACGCAAGTCTCTCCAGGCTTTTCTGAAATTATCCTACTCATCATATATATATATATATATATACATACATAAATTTGATAACATTCATATAATATATATATAGAACAATAATATTCCATAACATTCATATTCCATAATTTATTCAGCCACTCTCCAATTGATGGGCATCCATTCAGTTTCCAGTTCCTTGCCACTACAAAAAAGGACTGCCACAAACATTTTTGCACATGTGGGTCCTTTTCCCTTTTTTATGTTCACTTTGAGTGGGCTTGTTCTTCTTAGGGAGGGGCGACTTTTACATAAAGGTTGTCTTTGACTCTTGAAACATGCCATTCTTGGAATAGTCCATATATGCCCGAGATACAGCTAGTTCAGGAAGATAGAAATAGTGTTTTATTTTATCTTTCATGACATTCTGTCAATGAACTGAGGTCTGATGATTTACAGTTGTCTCTCTATGGCTTATCTTATGAAGTTAGAAAAAGTAGTAATAAAATAAAATAAAAACTCAAGCCACTCATAAAAAAAGCTTTATCATCTGGAGTTGGCATTTGCTTCAGGTTTGGAGAGGTGGAAATATGATAGGAGAGTGAGAGTCAGGCTGTCCTGACTTTAGTCTCCTTTCTGACTTTTTGTGTACATGGAGTTTCCATCAACTAGAATGGAATCTCTTTGAGGGTAGGGGCTATTTTTTGTTTGTTTTGATATCTCTGGTACAAAGAGAGCCTATCCAATAGAAGGTAGAGACTTAATAAATAATTGGTAAATGCATTAATAAATTCACTCTGTGTGTGTGTGTGTGTGTGTGTGTGTGTCTGTGTGTGTATGTGTGTGTGTATTTAGCATCAATGCCTGGGATATGCATTTGATACCTGTTGATTCACCCGTACCAGTCATCATTCATTGATGTCAACAAGCATTTTGTAGGACATTTTAGCCAATGTGGGGTATTGACTTTGTTCTGGAGTATGTAGTCTTTCACTTGATCCCTTATGATAGGGAAGGTAAGCAATGGAAAAGTTCTTCAGGGCAAGGACTATTTCATGTTAGTCTTTCCCCCCCCCTTCCAGTAGATGTCACTTAGTAGTTACTTAAATGCTTGTTGGATTGAATTGTATCGAAGTACTACAATGACAATTCATGTTGTACTGGATAGAGAGTTAATTTCATAGTCAGGAAGACCTGAGTTCAGGTATGACTTATGAAAAGCTGGCTATGAGACCCTGGCCAAGTCACTTAACTCTCAGTGCTCCAGATAATTATTTCAAATTATAAATTGCAGCGTAGCCATGAGCCTCCATCAATGGAAGGCTTATTCCTATACTCAATGACATGGCTAAATGGGTGAGTGTCCAGAGAATAGCAACAGGATGGTGAAGAGCCTTGAGCTTACAATATATGAAGATAATTTGGAGGAACTGGGAATGTTGAGTCTGGAATAAAGGAAACTGTATGGGGTAAAGATGCACAACTTCCAATATGTAAAAGATTGCCCTGTGAAAGAAGGAATAGATGTGTATTTGGCTTCAAATGGCAGGACCAGAAATAGTCTAGGGTGGGAGTTACAAGGAAGGCAATTTGGGGTGGGGCCCAAGGGAAACTCCCTCAAATTTAGAACTTTCCCAAAGGGAAATGGAATATGCAGAGAGGGGATGGGACCTTCCCTTTTAGTTGTCCAAGCAGTAGCTGAGGGGATATTGGTTGGGTTGGTTATAATTGGGGCAATTTTTCAGATATGGGTTGGATTAGAAATCTATTGAAGACCTGACCAACTCTCAGATTCCTTGAGTCTGCCAAATCACAGGACTCTGTGTATGTGTGTGTGTGTGTGATTTGAAAAGACAGATATAAGGATACCACATTACAGAATCATCTGCACCCAGAGGGAGGACTGTGGGAACTGAGTGTGGATCGCAACATAGCATTTTCACTTCTCTTGCTGCTATTTGCTTACATTTTATTTTCTTTCTCATTTTTTTCCTTTTTGATCTGATCTTTCTTGTGCAGCAAGATAATTAGATAAATATGTATGCATATATTGGATTTATATACAAAGTTTTTCAAGGGTCAGTGGTGAAAAATTATCCATGCATATGTTTTGAAAATAAAAAAAGCTTCAATAAAAAAGGGTACTAAATCATTACTGGATACATTTAACTTGTCCCTTAATTTTCCAAAACAAATTTTCCTAGAATAATACATGAGAGAAGAAAAGAAAGAAGATTGTGGGCTTTTTAAAGTCTTTAATTAGATAATGTTGGAAGATCTTGAATGGTTTTTAGCTGAGAAGATGCCTTTAGCTAGACTCAGAAAGATCCTTGTGACTAAGTTAGAGAGCCAGTAAATATACTCTACTTAGGACATGAGTTTTATGTAAAATGCATTTGTGATCCTTAACAGTTATTTCATTTTTCCTAATAATTTTATTTATAAATCTATGGAAAGGCTATACATTCTTTAATAGCTGGACATGTTAGCTTTAATAGCTATGGACTTGAAATGGATCTCTTTCTCTTTCCTCTCCTTCTTCTCTGTCTCTTTGTCTCTCTCTCCTTGCCCCTTCCTACTTCTATCTACTTTCTCCCTCCCTTCCTCTCCTCCCCTCCCCTTCCTTTTTCTCTCTTCTATTTTTCTTCTCTCTCTTCCTCCTTTTTCTATGTCTCTGTTTCCCTCCCTCACCCTTTCTTGTCCCTCTTCTTTTACTATTTCACTATCTCTGTTTTTCTTTCTTTTCCTGTCTTCCCCTCCCCTTCTTTTCTCATATCCCTCTTCCACTTCCCTCTTTCCAATAAGTGGATCTGTCTTCAGTATTCCCATGCTCAAAAGTCTTCATGACTTGTAGTTATAGGAACTTAAAATCAAGAACTCTGGGTCATATTCAATAAGATGAAATTTAATGGACAAAATATATCAATGCAAATATTAATTCTGGGTACTAGCGACCCAAAGACAAAATTTAAAACTTTTTATTGTATGAGGGGGGAGTCCAAATAAATTAATACAAAATATATTCTGAGTAAATATGAATTAATTTTGAGTGGGGGAGGCACTAGTGATTGCATCAATAGGAAGGGCCTACTATGGGAGCTGGCGCACTTGAGCTGAGTTTTGACACAATCTAGGAATTCTAAAGCAGAGATGAAGAAGGAGCACATAAAGCATAAGTCTGCTAGAAGGCACCCTATGTAGAGCTTTGGGCCTATAGTCAGGAAGATCTGAATTCAAATCCATTTTCAGACTTTATGTGACCAAACCTGAGAAAATAACTTTACCTCTCTCTCAGTTTTCTCATCTGTGAAATGGGCATTATAAGCCGCTACTTCCTGGGGCTATTGTGAGGAGAAAATGGTAGAATACTTGTAAAGAGTTTTGTAAAACTTAAAGAGTTATATAAATGTTAGTGATGATGATGATGATGAAGAATGGTCTGCACAAAGGAGATTGAATACTGAGTGTAAGAAAGAAAAAGAATATCAGCTTTACTACAATGAAGAGTATATAAAGAGGAATAGGAGACTGAATAGGAGGGTCAGAGCCCTATTGACCAAGTCTCTCCATGTGTAAAGGAGGCAAGAGTTAAAACTGGAGTTTCTTCAGCTAGGAAATGGCATGTGGTCAGGCCTTTGGCGTGCTTAGCTGGATAGCTACATGAGGGATGGATTGGGAGGACAAAGACACCAGTGGGGATGTGATTGCAGCAGTCTTGGTGAGAGGCAATGAGGGTCTAACCTCAGTGGTGGCTGTGGGAGGGGAGAGAAGGGCATATGAGTGACTTTTTGTGGCATAGAATTGAGAAGACTCATGGATGAGTAACCGATTGGATATGAGGGCATTTGACAAGTCAGGGATGTCTTGATAAGTGTTCAGCTTCACACTTGATTTTTTGAACCCCAGAGCAATATGGGGTGAAGGTCATGGTTGGAAAAGTTGTTTTTTGTTTTTTTCTCTGAAAAAGCAAAACGAATCAGGGATATTGTAGCCTCCATTATCAATCCTCACCCACACTGCATTTTGGTATCCAAGAATGACACGAGAGAGTCAGATTGCCCTCCAGTAGAGAGGGACATATTCCATTTTATTTGTTGTTGTAAAATAAGACATTCAGTCTGAGTACCACATTTTCAGAACTTAAAGGAGCATGACCAGGATGGTACAAGGTCTTGAGACCCCTCAATAGGTTGAAACTAGTCAGTGAATAAGCATTTATTAAGGTTTTCTTGAATGTGAGGCTTTATGCTGAGCACTAAAGAAAGCCAAAACATACCTTGCCTTCAAGGAGCTTACTTTCTAATAGGAAAGACTGATGCCTGTACAACATATACAGTGGATAAACAGGAGGTATTCTCTGAGACCTGGAAATCCTTCATGTAGATGAAAAGAGGCAGTGATATTTAGATGGGAGGACAGAAGATAACATGCTATGGATTTAAATGTAGTCCCCATCAAGAGGGAAGTAACGCCATGCAACTGAGTTGGATTTCAGTGAGGGGGAGGCTGTGCAAAGTCACCAGCCTCACCTTCTCCCCTAGAGTCATCTGGGTCGCAAGATATAGAGGTAGAACTGGAGTTGGCTTTCTGATCTGGCAGAAAGAGTGCTTTGGGGGTGATAGCTTTCTTCAGCTATGTCAAGGACTGCCAGAGGGACAAAGTATTCATTTTGTCCTTCTTGCCCACAAGAATAGAGAAAGGAGCAATGGGACTGGAAGTGGAAAGAGGCTTTTGGGTTTTCCTTTAGGAAAATGTTCTTAACTACTAGAGCTGTCCAGATGTTGGCTTGGTTGCCTTGGCAGTTAAGGGATCACTTTCCCCACTGCTACTTCCCACCAAGCAACCTCAGGAGTTCTTTAAGTTGAATGAATGCTCAATGGGTATGTCACGCTCATGGTGAATTCGGAGATACTGAGGCTCCTTCCTAGCTCCAAAAACTCTTAAGTTTAGTCTTCATATCCCTCACAGTCTGAGCCTCCTGTGTACTTTATTAGTCTTATTTTAAACCATTCACAGCCATGAAAAATATTTTTCCCATCAACTGTCCTGCGTCAAACAAGAAACACTTATTAAATACATATTATGTTCTAGACACTATGCTAAGTGCCAGGGATACAAAGAGGCAAGAGAGCAGTCCTTGCTTTCAGTAAGAGACAGCATAGCAAGTGCACAATTACTACATATGTTGCCCATTTCATCCTGCATTGTCCTATCCTGGAGTACACATTTAGGACATCCCAGTTGGTTGGTATCTACTCCTACATAATCATCTATTGAAGTCCCTCAGGTCTTGATACAATCATGTCCTCCCCCATAGAGCCTTTCCTCTTCCTCTCAACTGATGCTGATCTCTCTTTCTTCTGACTTCTATCCTCCCCTCCACAAACCTTGGTTTGGACCATCCCTATTTGGATGAGGTCCTAACTGTTCTATTAGAGCACCCATTCCTTGAGGGGAATTATCATATTATTTTTCATCTTTGGATCCTCATTACCTCTAATATTGCCTGCATCTCCAGCCTTATACTGTATTCTAGAACCATTTCTGAATAGCATGCAGCCCACAAGACTCCTGAGCATGCTGCAAACCAAGTGGAATCGAGAAACGTTTAACAAAATCACCCAAACTACAAAACACTTTCCACACAAATAAAATCAGACCTAGTCAACTGGAAAAACATTAAGTGCTCATGGGTAGGCTGAGCGAATATAATAAAAATGACAATACTACCCAAATTAATTTACTTATTTAGCGCCATACCAATCAAACTCCCAAGAAATTATCTTACAGATCTAGAAAAAATAGTAGCAAAGTTCATTTGGAAAAACAAAAGGTCAAGAATTTCAAGGGGATTAATGAAAAAAAAAAAGACAGATGAAGGTGGCCTTGCTGTACCAGATATAAAACTATATTATAAAGCAGTGGTCATCAAAACCATTTGGTACTGGCTGAGAAATAGAGCAGTTGATCAGTGACATAGGATAGGATATCAGGACAAGCTAGGTAATAATGTTAGCAATTTAGTGTTTGATAAACCCAAGGACCCCAGCTTTTGGGATAAGTACTCACTATTCGGCAAAAACTGCTGGGAAAATTGGAAACTAGTGTGGAAGAAATTAAGGCTGGCCCCACACCTAACACCACACACCAACATAAGATCTAAATGGGTTCATGATCTAGATATAAAGAGTGATATTATAACCAAATTAGAGGAACATAGGATAGTTTACCTCTCAGACCTGTGGAGATGGAATAAATTTATGTCCAAAGAAGATCTAGAACTCTTAATTGAACACCAGATAGATAATTTTGATTATATTAAGTTAAAAAGTTTCTGTACAAACAAAACTAATGCAGACAAGATTAGGAGGGAAGCATCAAATTGGGAAATCATCTTTACATTTAAGGATTCTGATAAAGGTCTCATCTCTAAGATATATAGAGAATTGTCTCATATTTATAAGAATTCAAGCCATTCTCCAATTGATACATGGTCAAAGGATATGAACAGACAATTTTCAGATGATGAAATTAAAACTATTTATAATCATATGAAAAGGTGCTCCAAATCACTATTGATCAGAGAAATGGAAATTAAGACAACTCTGAGGTCCCACTACACACCTGTCAGATTGGCTAAAATGACAGGAAAAGATAAAGATGAATGTTGGAGGGGATGTGGGAAGACTGGGACACTGATGCATTGTTGGTGGAGCTGTGAACAGATCCAACAATTCTGGAGAGCAATTTGGAGCTATGCTCAAAAAGTTATCAAACTATGCATACCCTTTGACCCAGCAGTGTTTCTATTGGGCTTATATCCCAAAGAAATCATAAAAGAAGGAAAGGGCCCCACATGTGCAAGAATGTTTGTGGCAGCCCTTTTTGTAGTGGCTAGAAACTGGAAATTGAATGGATGCCCATCAATTGGAGAGTGGCTGAATAAATTGTGGTATATGAATGTTATGGAATATTATTGCTCCGTAAGAAACGACCAGCAGGACGATTTCAGAGAGGCCTGGAGAGACTTGCATGAACTGATGCTCAGTGAAGTGAGCAGAACCAGGAGATCATTATTCACAGTAACAACAATACTATATGAGGATCAGTTCTAATGGACATGACTCTCTTCAACAATGAAATGCTTCAAACCAGTTCCAATTGTTCGGTGAAGAGAGCCATATACACCCAGAGAGAGGGATGTGAAATGTGGACCACAACATAACATTTTCATGTTCTCTATTGAGGTTTGCTTGCGTTGTGTTTCCTTTATCCGATTATTCTTTCTTGTAGATACGATTTCTCCTGCACAAAAAATGTTGCAATAACTACACATATATTCGATTTCTTAAGTATTCTAACATAATTATCATGTAGTGGATATCCTGCCATCTAGGGGAGGGGTGGGGAGTAGGGGGGGAAATTTGTAACAGAAAGCTTTGTAAGGGTTAATGTTTAGGAATTACCCATACATATGTTTTGCAAATTAAAAAAATTAAAAAAACAAAAAACAAAATCACCCAAAACACAAAGAAACACAGATAATATTACATTTTTAAAACTAAGTCAATCTGTAACCCAGGGGGTCCTGTTATACAGGTGGGTGGGCCCTGTTACTGAGGTTCACCCTCTCTATTCTCTCCATAGTCTAAACACACTGGGCTGCTTGTTCATCCTTACACACAATCATCCCCATCTCCCATCACCATGCCTTTGTCCAGACTGCCCCTAATGCCTGGACTGCTCACTCACCTTCCTAACCTCAGCATTTGAGTTCCTCTGTTGGCCTTGAAGACCCAAATTGCATCTCCCCTTCTCCAGGAGATCTTCACAGATCCCCACAGCTGCTTCTTCTGCCTTTTACTCGAGGGAGCCTTCTATCCACTCAGAATTTATAGTTTAGGTACCAATTTATATAATGCTGTCTCCCCCATTAAAGTCCCAACTCCCTGAGGGCAGGCACTGGTGGATTTGTTTTGTTGTGGTTGTTGGGCTTTGTTTTGGTTTAGAGCTTTTCTTTGTATCATCTGCTCTTAGCAGGGTATCTGAAGAGGGGAAGGGCTTCAGGACTTGGTAATTGGTTGATTTAACACAGGTGCTCAAATGCTTGAATGAAATGGAAGCCTCTGGGTCTCCTGCTTTGTTTCTTGTCTTCTCTCCATTTTCTCACTGAGCTTTTTTCTCTGTATATCTGTATCTCTCACTGTCTGTCTCAATTTGTCTCTGTGGGCCAATATTTTGGTCTGTTTCTTTATCTTTTTCTGTTTTTCTGTTTCTGTGTTTCTGCCTCTTTCAGTTTCTTCTCTGTCTTCATTTCTCTATTAATTCCTCTATCTCTCTGTCTTTGTATCTCTGCCTGGTTGTATCTCTGTGTCTATCTGCTTCTTTTTTTTCTTCTAAATATTAAATTTCTTCTTCTCTATGTCTCTGTCTCTCTGTCTATTTTTCTCTGTTTCTGTCTGTTTCTGTATTTGTCTCTCTGCCCCCATGTGTCTCTCTGCCTCTGTGTGTCTCTCTGTCTCTCTCATTGTCTCCATGTCTTTCCTCCTGTATCAGGGGACCCCAACAGAAATATCATCATGTGGATGGATCACCGTGCAGCCAATCAAGTAGAGAGAATAAACAGTACCAGGCATCGAGTTCTGAAATTTGTTGGAGGGGTGATGTCTGTGGAGATGCAGCCTCCCAAACTTCTCTGGCTGAAGGAGGTGAGTATCCAGAATGGGAGTTGGGAGAAGGGAGTGGTGCAGTCAAACCTAGCTGATTCTTTCTGTAAAATCAGGAGCTTTGCCTTCAACTTCAAAATCCTTTCCCCCCCTCATCTCATCTGAATTTGTTTCTGGATCTGAGATGATTTGGGATCCTTTAGAGCATTTCCTGGCAACTAAAAAAATAGCCTTTTTTTTTTTAATAAAGGGACTTGCTCAGAATCCCATATCTTCTAAGTGTCAGAGGTTGGATTGGAATCCATTACCTGACTTCACCCCTAGCACTTAATTCATGGGTCCCACAGCTAGCACTGAGGGAATTCAGGGAGTTCAGCCTTTTTAATGAAGTGTCCAGCAAGGGAATGCCAGTTTAATGGATCCCATTAGAGATGGATGAGTGAGAAAGTTCAAGTCCCTGAGAAAGCCCACAGACTTGGAAATCCCTGGTGGTCTGGAGAGCTAGAATCCATCTAATGAGCAGTAGCCAGCTGTGATTCATGTCCTGGCTATAAATTGCTAGCAAGCTTGTGATTTTGATTACTCCTGCAGCCTGAGAGGAAAAGAAGATAATCCTAGAGCTTGGTGCCCCCCAGAGGAACGAGGGAGTCCCAAGGCCTTGGATTCTAATTTCAGCCCTGCCCATGATTATTCTGCAGTTTATTAAATCTCTCTGACCCTCATTTCTCTTCTGAAAATTGTGTGTGTTTGGGAGATGAGAGAAGGGAGAGGGCAGTTATAAGTGGGAGGATTGAGATGATAAGTGATAAACTTGGAGCCAGAAAAGACCTGATGTTTTCTAGTTGTATGACCATAGGCAATTAATTTACCCAAATTTGCTTATAAAATGGTGATACTAATACCACTATTACTTGTATGAGTCTCAAGTGAGATAACCTCACTGTAATGTCCATAAAGCACTTTGCAGCTTCTAAAAATGTAAATTGTAATAAGATATTTTAGTCTTTTTCAGCTAAAAAATGATTCTGCATTTAGCCTGAAGTTGGTTGGGATGGGAAACGTGATTTTATTAAACTCTGAGATCCAGTTGTCTCACTATTTGGTCAAGTAAGAGACCCAAAGCTCTTTCAAGTCAAGACGAGGTCCCCTAACTGATTGCTGGATTGACCAGGGCTCTCCTTCAGCCAAGATTCTGCCGTCTCGGAGGTGTTTCTCAGTGCACAGCAATGATATCAAGGAGCATCATCTCCTCTTCCCTTCCTTTCCTTCCCTTCCTCTCTCCCTTCTTCCCAGGACACAGAAGTGTAAGACATGGTCCCTGTCCTAATGTTTCTTTCACTTTAGCTGGAGTGACAAATGAGCTTGCATAAGGCAGCTGGAGAACCAAGTCTATGTATTTTATTGATTCTCTGATTCAAAGACTGTAACCTATGGATTAAGCTCTAGAATTGGAATCAGGTAGATGAGGGTTCAAATCCTACCTCTGACACCTTGCTATAGAACCTGAACAAGTCTCTTAACCTCAATGTATCTCAAACCACTCCTTGGATTTTTCTACTATAATTAAAAATGGATGGCTTGCTATCAGCCTCGGTGAAGGAAGTTCCTCATCCTGACAAAATATTTGTTCTGTGTGCCTCATAAGATGGAGAGAGAGTACTTTGTAAATTGTCGAGGCACTGTATAAATATGTTATAATTATCTCAAGCCCTCTCTGTTACATCCTTATGTCAACATTTTCCCAGGATCTCCTATAATTGAATAAGATGCTAAACATGTCCTCATTGTATATGATCCTCAAAGGAGATTTGTAGCTTCCCTGAAATTAATATGTGGACTTAATAAGATCCAGATTTCCTCTGAAGCTTATAAAGAAGGATCTTCTGCCTGGTGACTTCCTACTCAACCCTAATGGCCTCTTCAGGCAACCTTTTTTTACTTCCTCAGGTGGTGAAAAGCTTCCCCCAGGTCATGGGCAGCATTTTCACTGCACAATCCTGTGCCCGCCATATATTTTATCTGTCTGATCCCTGTGCCAGCCTGTAAGAGCATTCTGAGCTCATATTGGTCTGACACACTCTGAGGTGACTTTAACATAGTGAGATCATTTTGGTCTTCTTGTAGAACAAAGGACAGCAACCAACCAGGGGCTGCTAGGTGCTTTAAAAATAGAATACTGAATTGGGAGGCAGGAACACTTGAGTTTGAATCCAGCCGCTTATTGGCCATGCCATCCTGGGCAAGTAGTTTACTTCCAATGTTGGAGTGAAAAAATGAGATAATATATGTAGTTGTTTAATTGTTTTTTTAGTCATTTACAATTCTTTGTGATGCATTTAGAAGGTTTTGTTGCAAAGGTACTGAAGTGGTTTGCCATGTTCTTTTGCAGCTCATTTTACAGCTGAGGAAACTGAGGCAAACAGGGTGAAGTGAATTGCTCAGTCTCACAGCTAGGAAGTATCTGAGATCACATTTGAACTCGGGTCTTTATGACCCTAAACCCTAAACTTTGTACACCTTAAAGTCTACTATAAATGATAGCAATTACTATTATCAATAACTTCCATAAATATATATTCTATTTAAAGTACTGGCTTTGACACTTGTGGGCTTGGATTCAAATTCTGACTATCACTTACTAGTTCTGTGACCTGACAAATCTCTTCATTTTGCTGACATCTATAAAATTGCTGTTACCATTCACTTATTGCAATCATGTCTAACTCTTCATGTCCCCATTTGGGGTTTTCTTGGCAAAGATAGTAGAATGGCTTTCCATTTCCTTCTCTAGTTTGCCCCTAATTTACAGATGGAACTGAGGCAAACAGGGTTAAGTGATTTACCCAGGATCACACAGCTAGTAATTATCTAAAGCTACATTTGAAAACAGGTCCTTCTTACTCCAGGGCTGGTATTTTATCCTCTGTATCACCTAGCCGCCCTCATCTATAAAATAGACAATTTTGAAGTTTGTCATTTTTAGTACATTCAGCATAACATAGATGGATTTTGTTGAAAGGTCCATTTTTTTTAGCAAATCTAAAGTAGCATCCAATTTAAAATTCTGAGTTTTTTTTCTTGTTTATTCATAACAGGCACAGTGGAATATTAGAAAGCCTATTGTATTTTGGGTCAACACATCTGGATTCAAATCCTAAGTCTGTCATTTGTCTTTTTTCACTTTGGACCATTTTGCTTCTCTGAGCCTCAGTTTCACAATTACTAAAATTGAGGGATCAGAGAAGGTGATTTCCAAAGCCCCTTCTATCTCTACATCTATAATCCTTCAAGTCAATATTTTAGATTCTTGTGACAGTGCCCTTCAGCTTTCCTTTCTCCAGTAACATTCAATTCATTTTGATGGAGAGTTCATTAAGCATCTTCATTGTGACAGAGATTGGAAATACTATCAGGCTTCTCCGTTCTGGGGGAATAAATTGGAAATAATTGGTACTTTAAAGATCTATGAATTCACCTCCAATGGAATTTTCTTCCATTGATGGAGATGATGAGGACTCTTCAAATTGCCCAAGACTCAGGATCTCAAAGCTAGAGCCTTAACCTTAATAACCCAGTTTACAGAGAAGGAACTGAGGTGCTGAGATATTTGGTGATTCATCCAAAGTCATACAGCTATTAAGTTGGTGGGGCTAACATTCAAATCTGCTTCTTCTGATTGCAAAGCCATAGCCTTTCCACTTGGCTAAGTATCTATTCAAGGCCCATTGTACCTAGTTCTTCCTCACTGTGGAACAAATCTACTGTCCACTATATCATTGGTAATGATGTCAAAGACAAAAATGAACCAGTGTTTTACAAGAGTTTCCATTCTACTGGGGCAAATGATATATATGTAGAAGCAACTGCTTCCCTTTAGGAAAAGTCAAATTTGATGGCTGCACAGATCCTTCCCAACTTCAATGTTATATTCTCTTATTCTGAAAACAACTTTGCCAGGAAACAGCAGGCTTTCTTACCGAGAATCATGTTTCTATGACATTTTCAGAACTCGCATTTCTATAATTGTTACAAATAACTATAACAACAACTCAGAAGATAAAAAGTGAACATGGTGATAACCCAATTTTATAGGAGAACAACAGACCTAGGAGGAGGGAAGGGATCTACTCAAAGTCACATGATAAAGCTAAACCAGAAAGCATTTATTAAACACCGTAAGTGTGCCAGGCCCCGTGCTAAACTCTCGAGATACAAAGAAAAGCAAAAACAAAAAGACATAATTAATAGGGAAGATGGCAAATAAGCAGCTAGCCACATACAAACTGTATAATCTTATTTTTATATAGAGACAAATTATATATGCACACCTATATATTTAACACATACACATATTTTACATGTATTTTATAACCTTATAATATATGCTTTAATGTATACATGTATGTGTTTATATACATACATATATAGATATGTGTATATATATATATATATATATATATATATAATGTATTATGGGTTAAGCTGAAAATAATCAAGGGAGGGGAGGTACTAGAATTAGGGACTTTTAGGAAAGGCTTTCCATTGAGGAGGGATTTGAGTTGAGACCTGAAAGAATACAGGTAGTGTTTAGAGGTGGGATTTGACGCTAGTTCTTTTCATAATGTTGACCAGCCTTTATAGTCTACTTTACTTTCTCCAGAATGGCAAAGCTTGAGACAAAAAATGGCATGCTTATGACACTTATTTTATGGCATATTCAGGACCAGAGCACATGTTCACATGTCCTGAGTGCAGTGGGCTAGTCAACACACTTTACTCTGTGTGGTTCATTGCCTTCTTCTTTCTAGAAGTCAGGTATCAAAGATCACCGGTCTAGATGTCCATTCAGGCTGCCAAGAAGACACATAGACTTTCTGAGATTAATTTATTCCTTCTCTGGAGAAAGACACTCTGGCCCTTGGGTCTTGTCTTGAAGTATAGAATTTTAAGTGTGTCCCTTTTACTTAAGGTCTGTGTGTCTCAGATTGACAGATGTTTCCTTAATCATTACTGTCAGATAAAAGGAAAAATGCCACGTGAATTTTTCATAACCCCCACGAGTCTGGCTTTTCCATTTGGTCTCAATGATTCTTGCTCCCTTCCTAATGAAGGCCAAATGTAAATTAAGTCCTGTCAGTTTTGAGCAGCTGGAATCTTCTATCCTCCTAAACGTGAAACATGGGAGAGTAACAAGGTGCAGACTGAGGAAGGTCATTAGAGCTAACTGGCTCAAGCAGACCCTGACAGTTTAATGTTAATGGAAGATAATTAACATGGCTTGCAAGAATGGCAAGGAAATATTCATATCCATCTTTGAATTCATTTCCTCCTTTTTTCCCTATTGTCAGCACAGTGTGGATCTTATAATTTTATTGTTTGAGATTCATTCATTGTTCTTTAAAAAGATTCTAGGAGCAATTGGCTAAAAGTTTATAGGCTCTGCTTGACCAATGAAAACAATGTTTAACCAGTTCCTGGCATGATGGGTCATCGGCACTGAGACCAGTAAGTAGACCTATGTTCAAGCTCCACCTCTGATACTTTGATACCCACTACCTCTCATTTTTTTTGTTATACTAAGTATTTATTTTTAATACACATTGATTTATGAATCATATTGAGAGAGAAAAATCAGAGTAAAGGGGGAAAATGATGGAGAGATTTAAAAAAAAAACAGAAAAAAGAATGAACATAGCATGTACTGATTTATATTCAGTCTTAGTTCTTTTTCTGGCTGCAGATGGCATTTTCCGTCCAAAGTCTCTTAGAATTGCTTTGGATCACTGAACCACTGAGAAGAACCAAGTCTTTCATAGTTGATAATCGTACAGTCTTTTTTTATAATTTTTTTAAATTTTTAAAAAAAAATATTAATACTTTTTATTTGCAAAACATATGTATGGGTAATTCCTAAACATTAACCCTTACAAAGCTTTCTGTTACAAATTTTCCCCCCTACTCCCCACCCCTCCCCTAGATGGCAGGATATCCACTACATGATAATTATATTAGAATACTTAAATCGAATATATGTATAGTTATTGCCACACATCATTTTTTTGTTCAGGAGAAATCGTATCTATAAGAAAGAATAATCCAATAAAGGAAATACAATGCAAGCAAACATCAATAGAGAGCATGAAAATGTTATGTTGTGGTCCACATTTCACATCCCTCTCTCTGGGTGTATATGGCTTTCTTCACTGAACAATTGGAATTGGTTTGAAGCATTTCATTGTTGAAGAGAGTCATGTCCCTTAGACCTGATCCTCATATAGTATTGTTGTTGCCGTATATAATGATCTCCTGGTTCTGCTCATTTCACTGAGCATCATTTCATGCAAGTCTCTCCAGGCCTCTCTGAAATTGTCCTGCTGGTTGTTTCTTCCAGAACAATCATATTCCATAACATTCACATACCATAATTTATTCAGCCACTCTCCAATTGAAGGGCATCCATTCAGTTTCCAGCTTCTAGCCACTACAAAAAGAGCTGCCACAAACATTCTTGCACATGTGGGGCCCTTTCCTTCTTTTATGATTTCTTTGGGATATAAGCCCAATAGAAACACTGCTGGGTCAAAGGGTAGATCATCGTACAGTCTTGCTGTTACTATGTACACTATTTCTGCCTCTGCTTGTTTTGCTCGGCATCAGTTTATGTAAATCTTTCCAGGCCTTTCCATAATCAGCTTGTTCACCATTTTTTATAGAACAATAATCCATTATTTTCATATATCGCAACTTGTTCAGCCAATCCCCAATTGATGGGATCCATTCTTTTTCCAATTCTTTGCCTCCACTACAAACATTTTTTTGCACATGTGGTTCCTTTTCCTTCCTTTTTGATTTCCTTGGGATACAGATCCAGTAATGGCACTGATGGGTAAAAGGATGTGCACAGTTTGATGGCTCTTTGGGCATAGTTCCAAATAGCTCTCTAGAATGAATGGCTGGATCATTTCACAAATCCACCAATGATGCATTAGTGTCCCACTTTTCCCACATCCATTCCAACATTTATCATTATCTTTTCTTGTTATCTTAGCCAATCTGAAAGGTGTGAGGTGGTACCTCAGAATTGTTTTAATTTGCATTTCTCTAATCACTAGTGATTTAGAGCATTTTTTCATATAACTACAAATGGCTTTAATTTAGTCATCTGAAAATTGAATGTTCATATCCTTTGACTATTTATTAATTGGGGCATGACTTGTTACTGCTATCATTTTGTGCAAATGTCACTTCCCTGAGCCTCATTGTCCTAATTTTTCAAAATAGGGGGTTGGGTTAGATGGCCTCTGAGACTACTTCCAAGCTGAACTCTGAGTCTTGTATGATTTTGGCAATGACCTTGCATTTTATGCTCATGTTGGGGAAAAAAGACACTTTGGTTTATTAGGAAATTCTGGTGATCTTTCTGGATCTTTGGCTGTCTTGTGCCTAGTTTTCTTTTGATCCCAAATCTACTGAATTTCCCCTTTCTTTTGTGTGAACAAGGTTCTACATTTGAATCCCGACTCTATCATTCACTACTTGTGTGGTCCTGGTTAAGTGAGTTTTCCCTGTGGGCCTCAGTTTCCTTATCTGCAAAATGGTGTCTGACTATTTCAAGGGTTCCTGACCTGTCTTATGTAATCCTTTGACAGACTGGTGAAACCCCCTTCTCAGAATCATGTTTTAAATGTGTATGGTACAGAGTATTACAAAGGAAATTAAATATTTTGAAATATATTAATCAGTAAACATTTCTTATTTAATATGTACCAAGAACTGGGGTTATAAAATGAGCCAAAATATAGTCCTTACTCTCAAGGAGCTAACAAAGGAGACAACATAAAAACTAATATAACAAAGCAAATTATTTACAGGATAAAATGGAGTTGATTAGTGAAGCATGGAATTAAGGGGGATTATTAGGAAAGGCTTCTTGTAAAAGGTGGGATTTTGATTAAATTTTAAGAAAAGCCAGGGAGGTCAGTAAATTGAGATAAGTAGGGAAAGTATTCTGGGTATGGGGAATGGTCAGAGAAAATGGCCAGAGCTGAGCGATAGAGGGTCTTGTTTATGGAACGGTCAGGAAACCAGTGTCCCTGGATTGATGAGAACATGTTGGTGAGGAAGAAGTAAGAAGGCTGAAAAGGTAGAAGGGAACTGGGTTATGAAGGAACTTTGAGTGCCAAATAGAAACTTTTGTATTTGTACTTGGAGGTGAGAGGAGCCACTGGAGTTTATTGAGTAGGAAGTGACACGGTCAGACCTGACTTCAGAAGATCAATTTGACAGCTGAATGGAGGATGGGCTGGAGTTAAGGAATAATTTGAGGCAGTAGCCCCACCGGTAGCTCTTTCAGTAGCCAGATGTGGAGCAATGGGTGTCTGCACCGGTAAAGTGGTTGTGTCAGAGCAGAAAAGGGGGCATATTTGACAGTTGCTGCAGAAGTGAAATTGAGAGAACTTGGCCAGATTGAATTTGTGGGGTGAGAGTTACCAAAATTAAAAAAAAAAAATCATGGATCCCAAGTAAAGAACTCCCAGACTAGATCTTCTGATCTCCCTTTCAGGTCGAAATCTCTAATCTTATTTCTCACTAGTTTTAACAAGCCATCCCCATTTCCTTCCCTAGTTTTTTTCATTCTTTACCATAGAGATAGACTCTAACGTTATGGGATGCTTCTCTCTGTCTTAGCATCTGTCTCTTGTGGATATTCAGTTTAGCATCCTCTCACTCACCTTCCTTATGCAACACTTCACTCCACCCACCCACCCACCCAATTTCCTTTCACTGTATTCTATTTCTGGTGTTTGCTGAAAATATGTTCCTGCTAAATATGGAATCAAGCAAAGGTGGGATGGACCATTTTAATGCTTCCATATGTACATGGTGGGTGTGAACAGGCTGTGACATGAGGGGAATGCTGAAGAAGAATGGGAATCAAATATATCATCCGGAAAATCTATGATAGGGATAGATGATGAGTGGTCAAGCAAGAAGGGTAAAGAATGACAAGTTGACAACCAGAGGGTTCTGCTGGGATCTTTGTAATGTAAGGTGAATAAGATGAAAGTTTCCATCAGTGAACTTATGGAAGGAAAGAGACAATGAGAAGGCATAGGTGAGATGCATTGTATTACGGCAGAATTCTAAATCGATGACTTCACAGAATCATTTGAGCGCATTGAATTCTCGTCTCCAATCTTGTACCCATTTCAGTACCGACAGCTCTGTATCCACATTACTCCAGTCAAAGCTATTTAGATGACTCTAAAATCATAGAGTATCAGAAATGTGAGGGGCTTCAGAGGACTTAATAAACCTGGACCTAAAATGTAACCTGTAGTTTCCAGCCACATCTGAAGATCTGCAAGGAAGGGCAAACTATTCCCTGAAAAGCCCATTTGATTTTTTAATAACAATAATTGATGGCTTGCAATTTTTTCATCAAGATATAATTTGTCTTCTTTGCAAGTTTTACCCATTTTCCATGATCTCATATCTGGCTGATATGGGGAAAGAATATATTGGGGAAAAAATACTGGGAGAGAAAACAGCATTCATTGTTCCTAATTCTGCTTTCTGGGACTAAACAAAATTATTCTCATCCCTTTTCATTTGTTTCTAGGAGCTGTGTGTTTTGTTTTGTTTTGTTTTTTTTTTTTTTTTTTTCATGAGGCAATTGGGCTTAAGTGACTTGCCCAGGGTCACACAGCTAGGAAGTGTTGTGTCTAAAGCCAGATTTGAACTCATATCTTCCTGACTTCAGGGCTGGTGTTCTATCCCCTGCACCACCTAGCTGCCCCTAGGAGCTGTGTTTGTAAATACCACTATGGTCTAGTGTTTGGAAGGCTAACTTTAGAATCAAGGAAGATCTGAGTTCTCATTCTGCTTTAGGACCTGTTTCAGATCTATGAGAACATGAACAAGTCACTCAACCTTCCAGTATACCCTGGATAGCTCTCTACTAATGTATGGGTAAATGGGAAGAACAGTGGATTTAGGAAGAAATCCTATATACTGCCCATGTAACCTTTGGCAAGCTGTTTAATTTCTCTAGAGCCCAGTTTTCTCATGTGAAAAATTAGAGGTCAGGGTAAATGATCCCTAAATTCCCTTCTGACTCTAAATCTGTAATATAGTAAGTTACAGAGCAGTTGCCAGTTTGCATTAGTAGAAGGCATTTCCATACTAGGATTTCCTTATAGCAATGCAATTTCAGATCTGGACTCTCAATTAGAAAGCAAAGTTTTTAAGGGATTGACTTTTTGTTTGTTTGTTTTTTGTTTGTGTGTGTGTGTGTGCGCGTGCGCTAAATGCTTAGCATAGTGGTACAGAATAGGTGCCTAATATTATTAATATCATTAATTGATACTCCCCAACATTTTTATTGATGAAGCCACTAAAATAACCATTAAGACTGTCACTAATGGAAAATCATGACTTAAATTCAGAAGACTCAGTTTCACCACTTAATAGACCTGTATGACTTAGAGCAGTTCACATCAACTCTTCGAGCCTCAGTTTTAGAAGGAGAGTGATATCTTCAACAACTTGTACAGCAAGTTTTCCTGACTAAAATCTCTATGCTTTCTGTATTTTATTAGTTGCTCCTCAGCTTTCCAGTCTTATTCAGGAGATAAGACTTATACCCCTGAGATACTGTGAAGATCATGCAAGGCATATAGACTGATATTGAATAGCATGATATTGATTTTTAAATATACTAGAAGTCCAGAAAGATTCATTAGCTTGTGGACTTGAGGACGTCCTTAACAAAGGAAGGGACAAGATAGTTGGACTTTAAAGGAAAGGTATTATTTGTGTGGGCAGAGAAGATGGGGGTATGATAGGTGTACCCTATCATTTTACACTGAATAAACTGAGGCAGAGAAAGGTAAAATCAGAAACTTCAGAATTAGAAGGGACTTTAGTGACCTTCTTGTCTAAACTTGGAAACTGACTGAAAATCCCGTCTACTCAGTCTCCAAGAAATGGTCATTCATCTTCTTGAAGACCTTCAGTATTAGGAGCCTGATACTCACCAAGGCAAGCCATGATACCTTGTGATATCTCTATTTAGACATTTTCCCTCATATTGAGTCCAAAATCCCCTTCTTGGCAGCTTCCTCACCTTGTTCCTGGTTCTGGGAAGAACCAGAACAGGGATGACCCCACTTCCTCATGACAGTTCTTACAATACTTAAACACATTAAATGTCTTCCTTTCCTGCTTAAACTTTCCCATTTCCTCCATGCTGTGCTCACAGAGCCCTGAATTGTCCAAGATCACACATCAGTTTAAAATTGAGCTGGGCTTACTTCTTGGTTCTCCCAACTGCTCAATCACTTCCTGCTTCTTTTAAAATAACACCAGGACTCCCTCACAGTCATACTTCCTTTTCTCCTAATGTTCTCCCTTTTAAAGCATGCTTCCATTCTGGTAAACCTTCCCAGACCCTTCTTTATTATCTGTTAGTTAAATATTTCAACAGTGACTCATTTCATAGGGTCACATGAAATTTTATTCAGCAAGCAATTTGTAAGTACCTACTGTATTCTAGATACTGTGCTAGGGACACAAAGGATAATTATGTCCGCTTTCTGGAAAACAATTAATTTTATTGGAAGAAAGTAACATATATAGAGATAAGTAAATATAAAATAAACTCAGAGAGGCAACACGGTTTAGTGGTTAGTGAGAGTGAGGAAGAACAGGTTCCTTCCTCCCTCTGTCACATACAGGCTGTGTGACTCTGGTCATCATCCTTCATGACTTTGGATAACTCTGACTGAAGATATAGAGCTAGTACCAGTTAGAGAGAGTTGTCTGATCTAATCCAACCCTTTCATTTTGCACATGAGAAAACTAAGGCTCATAAAGTAAGGTAAAGTGACTTGGCTGAGGTCATACAAGGAGTAACAGATATAGGCTTTGAACCCAGATCCTCCTACTCAACAGCCCGGAATCATTCTACTCTACAATACTACCTCATTTTACTTCCTATTTTCTGGCCTTCTTCACAACTTTGCTAATACCTTGCTGTTTTGATCTTTTCCTTACCTTGCCACTCCATCTTCAGTTATGGAGCCATGAGCCATGATAAAAAGCAATTCTGTCATTGTTCCTGGATGGGATGTGTCAATTTGTTTCGCTGTGACCCTATTCATCATTCCTATAACTTCTCAGACTAAATTTTCCCCCTTTGGCCACCAGTGTCCTATGTGTATTTTCTTCTCCATTATACTATATTTGTATCCTGGTGCTTGGCACTAGGATAAGAGCTTAATAATAGCTTTTTCATTCAATAATATAAGTATACATAAAATATATACAACATTAACAGGAAGTACTGAGAAGGGGGCTGCACTAACAGCCAGGAAATTGGATGGAAGGGAGTAGGAGAATTGGGAAAAACCTCAGAGTAGGTGATATTTGAGCTTCCTGACTCCACCTCTCACAATCAATTAGAACATAAATAAGATTTTAGATTAAAACAAAGTCAGAGTGGAGGCAGCAGAGGTTTTTATTTTGTTCTGCATCACTTTCCATATTTCTGTCTCATTTAGAGAATATAAAGAGAGCATATAGACTCCATAGGGGATTGATACTGTAGGATATTATATTGATATTATAGCCACAGATTCTTATAGAATATCATAGCAATATAATGGAATATAGGAACCCTAGGATGTTCCATAGGACATGGACATAATATTTGTTTTCAGATGTATTCTCATTTTTCCATCACTCATCTCGCCTTCATGGGCCTCTTAAATGAATTTTTAGAAATGAAGAAATAAAACCAGCCAGAATTCTAATGATTTGTGCTTAGTCCCATAGGTCAATCTCTTTTCCCCTCCACCTGGCTTTACAGATAAAGAGTCTGTGGAAGGCTCAGGAGAAATGACTTTTTAAGGGTGACACAGCTGGTAAATTGACAGTGCTATTTCTATTTCATGGGTAGCATACCAATGAACTTTCATCTTCTGGGTTGATTTTCACTTTTTAAAATTTTATTTATTACATTTTTAATTTATTGAATAAAACAAGCAATTAAAGTAACAATATAATAAAAAGATTGCACATGAAATTGCAAATCTAAAACATACAACTCTATATTCCTTTTAAATATATAATAACTATCATTTAAATTTCTTTTTTTTCTATTTTTTTTCTTCCCTCCTTCCCACCCTAGAGATGGCTACCATTAGACATAAATATGAACATAAATGTAAAATCATTCTGTTCATACTTCTAACTTCTATTTGTCATTTCTTTCTTTGGATGCAGATAGTGTCTTCCTTCATATGTTCTTGGTAGTTAATTTGTTTTTTCACAATAGCTAAGAGGAGTTATTGGCTCAAAATTATTTTAAAAACAATGTTGCTGTTACTATGTCTAATATTCTGCTCATTTTGTTCTTCATTATTTCATGCAAGTCTTTCTATGTTTTTCCTAAGATGATCTAGCTCATTATTTCTTATAGCATAGTACTATTCAACCACAATCATATATCATACACACATAGATATATGTATACACATTCACATGTATACATATATACACTCACTACATATAATACAATAATATAGAACTTCTTCAGTCATTCTCCAATTGATGGGCATCCCTGCAAAAGTGCTTTGCCACACAAAGAAAACTGCTTTAAACATTTAAAAAAACATATATTTTTTTCTTTTTTTCTAATTGTTCTTGGAAATAGATCAAGTACAGGTATTGCTGAATCATAGAAAGTTTAATAACTCTTTGGATATAATTAGAGATTGCTCTCCAAAATCATTGGATTAGTTCATAATTCCATCACCAATGAATTCTATTTTTTTCTAATTTTTCTACATCCCCTCCAACATTTGCCACTTTACCCAATCTAATAAATATAAAATGATATCTCAAGGGTGCTTTAATTTGTATATCTCTAATCATTACTGACTTAGAACATTTTTATATAACTATAAATTGTTTGGTTTCCTCCTCAGAATATTACCTGTTCATAGCTTTTGACCATTTATCAATTAGAGAATGACTCTGGGTTGATTTTTCAAAGGCTTTAGAAAGAGCAAAAAAAAAAATGAAACAAAACAAAACCAAATTATCCTCTTCCTCTGTCCCAGAACAATTCAGGACTGATACTGTGTTTTGCAGTGGGATATAAACCTTCATAAAGAGCCAAGACCTCAGCTGTGCCATTCCTTGGTGACCTTTTCCATTCAAAATATCATTTTTCTTTTTCATCATAAATCTCATTTTCCTTCTTACACAAAAAGAAAACACATGTAATCTCATCTCTTGTATCAGGCTGGGTCATCTCCTTGGAAGGTTTGTTGAGGGAACCTGTCGGGTTAGGACACAATTTTCTTTAACCTTTGAAGAGGGTATAGGGTCATGTGATCTACTTTTGGAGCATCTGCTATGGATTTTGTCTGGAGAGTGGGGAGAGGGAGGGAGGTGACTGGGTGACTCTCCTATGGAGGTTCCATGCAAGTCAGACCATAACTCAATATATCCCATGTTCACTCAGGGGAGTATTGAGCATCCTACCTTTTTTTTTTTTAAACCTTGGGTGTCCATTTACTCAGTTTTTAATTTTCCATTCTTACCTTTAATTCTTGCAGCTGTGCCTTCTAGTTGCAGCACCATCATACCACTATTACTGATAATCCTGAAGATTCATAAAAAATTATAGGTTTTAGAGAATTAAAAACAAAATTTTCAGAATAGCAACACATTTTCTTTGGATAGCTGGCTATATCTCATTATCAATTAAAACCACTTCTTTTCTGATTAGCAATACAAGCATACATTACCAAAAGTTGTTAATTTATTCCCTTCTGGAAGGCCGCCAGTCATGTGGAACTCACTACTCACTGAAGTAACCTATTCTACTTGTGGACCTCCTTAATTAATTTTTATTGATCCCTCATCAACTCTCGTCTGGATTATTGCGTCTTAATGGTCTGCGTGCCTCAATTCTCCCTGTTCCAAATCCATCTTCCATTCAGGTACTAAAGTGATTTAAAAAAAATGGCTCTACTGTCACCTCCTTGCTCATGTTCTATTAGATGGTAAGTTCCTAGAGGGCAGGGGTAGTCTTGCCTTTTTTTGTATTATTCCTTGTAAAAGAACAGGAGCTTAATAAATGTTTATTGATTGATTTGCTACTTCTGCATAGGATGGATTGGAGAACGGAGAGAATGGAGGAAGGAAGCATTGTTTCAGAAATTTGGTCTCAAACATTGTCAAGTTTAGACTTGTAGGTTGGATAAAAAGGAACTATAATTTGTTCACATTTGTTATTTTTTAGCCTAGCAGGTAAATGGTTAAAATTTCTTCCACTAATTTAGGTGGAAGTCTTCATTGTTTGAGTCATTTCAAGACTAGACTAGACAAGACAAAGCCCCAGAGAATATAGTGTTGCATTGACCCTTAAAGGCAGGAGGGCTGGACTGGCTGACCTAACAGGCCTTTTCTCACCTCTGATTCCGGTGGGGGGATGACTCAGAGACAGTGACATCATGGATGAGCTCATTCACACTGAGAAAAGATGTGACCATGGAGCAGGGGCAGCCGTCTTCTGCTTCCCACCCTTCCCACTTGGCGTTTTCCTCTTCCTGAGCCTGTGGCACTTTGGATTGGTTTATGCTGTTCTTTGCCCCCTCTACCTTGTAATTTATTTAATGTTTTTACACTTTATTATCTCTCATCAAAGCCACCTCATATGTTTTTCCTCTTCTCTCTGCTCACTTTTTTTTCTGCTCTTTTAAAATTTTCCTTTCTTTTTCTTTCATTTTTCTCTTTCCTGTTCTCTTTTTCTTCAGTTCTTTCTTTTTATTGCTCTTTAAATTCTTTTTTTCCCTTTTCTCTTATCCTCCACAAGTGAGTTTGAATGTAATTATCACTGATATCTTCATGCATTCTTGCCCAGTACCCATCTTTTCCCACCCCCAACACCAACCCTCATGTTCAGTTCTCAGTCATGATGGTTGTGAAAATAGTACTTTATTCTTGAGCAATACTTTGAGATAGTTTGAGTAAATTGATTACACTTCTTTTTCTGAATTTGCTTAATTCATAATATAGTGAAATGATAACCTTAAAGATCCCTTCTGGGTCTTATATCCTATCTGGCTCATCTGTATTTTGTTATATATGAAGAAATTGAGCCCCACAAAGGAGAAGCTCCTCATAGGGATATAACTTGGATATATTGCTCATCCCTCGCAAACTGAGAGAAGTTACATACTGGATCATTGATGCTACTGGACCTCTAAATAACAAGCCGCTGTTTAATTGTGGTCAATTTACCACTAGTGTCTCAGTCTATTAAAAGAAAGCTAGTAAATGTAGATAGAATAATATCTCAAAATTTACCCATCTTTTACCTCCAAAAGTGGAACCCTATTATCCCTCGGAGCTTCTTATTACATGATTGTAGCTAGAATCTGACTTCTCAAATGCTGTTCTATGTGGCAAAAAAAAAATACTGGTAGAAAAGGTCAGCATTTGATATGAGGCTGTCTCAGAAGTATTCTTTGTAAGGGAATTCAAACAGAATCAAAGCAATTAACAGTGGATAAAAGCTTAGTATTTAGAAATAGATGGGACCTTGAGGATTACAATCCAGTCCTCTCATTTCAAAAATGAGTAAACTTAGTCCTGGAGAAATGAAATGGATTTTCCAGGATAATATAGTAATAAGGGAATATCAGACCAAGAAGTTCAGCTAGCCTGAGGATAATTTTTCTCCTTGTATTTTTTTAAATCTGAAATTAATAAACACCAATCAAAACATTTATATATGTGTGCATATATGTATATATATATTAGAGTAGGAAAAGAGAATTGTATAGGAAGCTGTAGGTATCTGTTATATATATCTTACTTTCTTTTATATATATCTCACTTATCTATATAAGATCAAGCTAGAACTTTTTAAGTTTTTTTGCTCATCAACCTCTCTTTTTGGCCTTTGCTCTCTTCTCTCCATTTAAAAATGCTTCAATGATTTTCCTTTCTTCCTGCTTCCCCCTTCCCTCTCTTCCTCCCCTTTTCTTTCCTTCTCTCCCTTTCCTTCTTTCCCTTTCCCTCTTTCCCTCCCTCTCTTCCTTTTTTCCTCCCCCTCCTCTCTGTTGGCCATTTTCATCTACTGGGGAATTGTTTCTTTGTTTTTAAATTTGAATCACTTGCTTATATAGCTTGAAAATTAAACCTTTAATAGAGAAACTTATTGCAAGCCCATCTCCCCTACCACCAGTTATATCTTCCCTTCTAATTTTGATTAAACTTGTTTTTATTTCTAAAAAACCCACAATTTTTTAATATAACCAAAATTTTACATTTTATTGGTTGTCCATCTCTATCCTTTGTTTAGTCATGGACTTTTTTTTCTGTTCCTAGATTTAAAAGGTAATTTCTTCTTTGATTCTATAATTATTTAGATAATTATCATGTATGTCTAAGTAATGTATCCATTTATCTTGATATATGGTGTGACATGTTGGTTTACACCTAATTTCTGCCAGGATTTTCAATTTCCCCAGAATTTTTCCTACATATTGAATCCTTTTCCAATATCTGGTATCATTAGATATATATTTTTTAAAAGCACTAGACAATTAGAAAGCAGGTAGTAGACCTGGAATCTGACACCCATTCAGGATGTCTTTTCCACAAAGAACTTTTCAGTTCTAAGTCTAATCCTATTCATATGACATGTTGGGGAGTAATTAATAACAGCAATAATCATTCATGTTTCTTTTACCCTTTACATTCATCATTTTATAATTTCAATAACTCTTCAAGGAAAACTGTATTTTTATATCAAATTTTTATATAGCTTGGAAATGAGAACTTTGATAGAGAAACTTATTGCAGGCCCATCTTCCCCCCTACCAGTTACATTTTACCTTCTAATTTTGGTTAAACTTGGTTTTGTTTATACCAAAAAAACCACTTTTTTTTTTGGTATCAAATTTTGACATATGAGGAGACTAAAGTTTAGACAGCTTGTTACTGCCCATTGTTATATTCCTTGTGAGGATGAGGAACATGATTTGAACTCAGAATATCATGACTAAATCCAATCGTCTATTCCATAGAATATTTGATTAGTATCTAGGGTAGCTCAGTCCTTTTAAGAAAGCATCAGCCTAGAATTCTAAGAATGATTATTCTTTTTTTCCTCTTAAAAAAGTGAGGGTGTTCATTATGCTTTTTGTTGTTATAGCACAATCATTTTCTGTTAAATCCCCCTTGATTATCTAGGAAATCTCCTGCACCAAAAAACTGATCATCACTACAACTATGTCCAACAATGTAGACAACATCCCTCATCAGTGATCCTCCACTTCAAGGAAAGGGGCTGAGGGAAATTTTAGGAAGATTATCTTCTGCAAATCATGAAAGTTATGGACTTATAATCACTAAACCTCTGTGTCAGGCACAGTGCTGAGCACTTTCTTAGGGATATTATTGCATTTACTTCTCACAATAATCATTCAAGAGAGGTGCTATTCTTACCTCCAGTTTATAGCTGAAGCAAACAGAGGTTGTGATATATCCGGCTAATAAGTGTTTAAGGTCAGATTTGAATTCAGGTCTCCCTAACCATCATTCTCAGCTGTGATTTTACCTCTATTTAAGTGATGAAGATTCTGTGCAAAGGGAATTATTAATTATTCAGCCTTGAACTTGGTTGAAATTTTTTTAAAAATCCAATTTAAATTTTATGAAGGCAGGGCTTTTTATGAATGAAAGCTCTCCTGAAATGGAGAATGGACTGTCTGGATAGTCTGCTCCTTGTCTTTAGGTGGAGATTGGAGAACCATTTCCCGGAGAGCTCTTTTGTGTAGCAGTTGAACTAGAAGGTGACTGTAGATCCATTCACATTTCAAATTATGTGATTCTGTGACATCTGAACCTTGATTATCTGAAGCAGAGAGCAAGCAAGTGGCCATTTCAACATTTTTTAAAGGAGTCTCTTCTGCAGAGTAGGATGATGAAGCATGAATGACTTTCTTTTCAGGGTTAGGAAGAAATATATCTAAGGAAGAGAAGCCAAGGCAATTGACTTTGGAGCAGGGAATATAAGTGGCATCAGTGGATGGAAGCTGCTAGGATAGCATCCAGCCCATTTCATCAGAAAATATCCCCGAAATAATTTCCTGTCTCTTGGCCCAGCGGCCCCCTCTTGAATGGAGTATGGCAGACATTCCCTGGGCTCAGCAGTGACCAAGCCAGCCAGGCCAGGAAGTGAATGAATCCATTTGCCAATTAAAATGAAACCCCTCCAAAGGACCTGTTCACCCCAGACAAAAGAGATTTGTCTTCCTGGCAGTCTCCTTGGCTAGGATCCTTCTTTGCTTTGCAACCCTCCGGAGAATGGAGACAAACCTACTCTTTGGGAAATGAGGCTGGGACAGAGCTTTTCTTGCTTCTAATTTATTTAATGAGATTGAATTAATTTATCTTGCATATATCTTATATGTACCTAGACTGTGAGCCCTTTGAGAGCAGAGACTGTGGTTTTTCTTTCATTGTATCTCCAATGCTTAATATGGCATACAGTAGGCACTTAATAAATGCTTGCTGATTTGATCACTTTGTCACCAGTAGTTAGTACGGTATCTGGCCCATAGTAACTCCATCATCCTCATACTCATCATAGCTAAACTTCATAGAGATCTTTAAGATTTGAAAAGTACTTTTTAAATATGACCTTACTTGATCTTCACAATAACACTGGGAGGTAGATATAATTACTATCTCCATTTCAAAGATGAGGAAATAAAGGAAGAGTTATAGTGTCAAACAGCTAACAAGTGTTTGAAGATGGATTCAAACTCAGATTTTTAAATTTCAAATCCTGGATTCAATACATTTGCCTTTTCTTTGCAAACCTTAAAATACCATGTAAATGTGAGCTATTAATAAATGCTGGTTGACTTCCCAACTCTGAAAGAGTCTCTGCTCTTATTCTTTTGGTTTTATGGGGCTTGATTCTATCTGATAAAGACCTGACAATCTAATGGGAAAATAATCTAAGGGAAAAAATCATTAGGTGTTGACCTCTGTGCTGTTTATCAAGGAGAAATGAGCTTTTCACTCTTTTAGGAGGAATAAAATCAACTAATTTTGAAGCAGGTCACCTTTTGCAATTTTGCTCTTTTTTGAAGTTAATTCAAATCAACAGTTATTTATGATAATAATAATAGCTAGAATTTATATTTTTATTCTCCTTTAACATTTGTAAAACATTTTATATAGGTTATCTCATTTCATCCTCTCACTCAACAACTTTGTAAGATGGGTGAAATTATTATCTCCATTTTATGGATAAGGAAACTGAAGGTGAAAGAGGGTAAGTGACTTTGATTCACCCAACTAGAAAGTGTCTGAAGCAGGATTTGAGCTTAGTTCTTTGTGATGCCCAACTCTAGTCCTCCACCCCATGGACCACTATGATCCGAATGCAAATCAGTCAATCGGTCAATCAACAAACAGCTTCTGTGGGCCAAGTCCTGTGCCAGGCACTGGCAATTCAAATACAAAAAATGAAAAATCAATATATGTAATGAATTTATATTCTAATAAAGGAGACAATATGTCACCTCCTTACCTCCAATTCAATAAACTCCAATGGCTTCTTTTTTTAGCTCTGTAATTAAATAGAAAGCCCTGGTTGGTTTCTGAAACCTTTCTTAAACTCTTAGCTTTCCAATCTTCCAATACCTTCTATCTCTCCACATAGTGTACAATCTGGTGACAATGGCCTCCTTTCAATGCCAGCTCCTCACCGGGCATTTTTACCAGCTGTCCCCAGTCCTGGAATATTCTCCCTTTTCGAATCCACCTCCTACTGACTTCCCAAGTTTCCTTCAAGGAACAGCTAAAACCCCCCTTTCTTCTAGAAGTCTTTTCCAGTCCCCATTTATACTTAAGCTTTCCCTCAGAGATTGCCTCTGTGTCCCATCTGTGACTTGTTTGTAAATAAATTTAATCAAAAGAGAAAAAAAATAGAGAAAGTACATTATGTGTCAGCCACATTGTTCAATATTGTTTTTGATCATTTAAAATAACTATGCAGTATAAAATACCCGAGGTGTATACCTGCCAAAATACACAGAAACTATATGAATATAACCATAAAACATTTTTATACAAATAACTTTAGATCTAAATAATTGAAGTAATATTTATTGTTCATGGGGAGGTAAGCCCAATATAATAAAAATGAAAATTTTACTTAGCTAATCTAGGTAATGCTATTAAATTAAAAAATTATCTTACTGGGGCAGGTAGGTGGTACAGTGGATTAGAGCAACAGCCCTGAAGTCAGGAGAACCTGAGTTCAAATATGGCCTCTGATACTTAATACTTCCTAGCTGTGTGATCCTGGGCAAGTCACTTAACCCAATTGCCTCAGAGGAAAAATACTAAGTTATTAAAATGATGACAAAAGTCTTTAGACAAAGATAATGTCAGGAACTTCAAAGAAATCAAGGGAGAAAAGATTTAAAGGAAGCAGATTCGGCAATATCAGACCTTAAACCATATTATAAGGTGAGAATATTGTTGAAGTATAAAATGGACAATCTTAATTATTTGAAATTAAATTTTTCTTGTATAGATACAACTTATGAAACCATGAATAAAGGGAATGAAGTAAAATGGGGGAAAAACTTTCATAGACAGTCTCTCAAAAATGTCATTAGGTTGGAATATTGCTGTAATCTAGGAAACATTGTCTTTGTTGATGTAGAAAAACATGAAAGACTTGGACTTACGAAAAAAGGTGCTATCCACTTCCAGAGAAATAGATGACAAGTAGAAATAAGCACAGTGTGATCTTACACATACATGTGAGTGCATGTGTGTATATATGTGCACATGTATGTGTGTATATGTGTGTGTATTGTAGTCTTACCTAATTGTAGTCTTCTTTGGGAGTGGGGATGGAGTGAAAAAGAAAGAATAATATCAAAACTGCCCAGCAGAGAACAAAAGAAAATCTACTAGAAAGCAAAGAAAAACTGGGCAGCTTTGAAAACAATGTAATATTTATAATAAATGTTTTGTTGAAATAGAAATGTATGTCTTTATATTGAATCCTCTCACATTCTCCTGTGTACATGGCAATGTTTTTTTCTTATTTTTGTAGTTAAGTTTAAAATAAATTTAAAAACCTAATAAATAAATACTAAAAAAAGGAAAAGAAACCAGAATCCAACAATATGTTGGACACATTACATTTTAACTGTTTGTTTATTTTTGTTTTATCTCTCAACTGAAGTAAAAAAAAAAATAAGGTTTGAGTTAGCAATCATGATTTGAGATAAAGCAAAAATTGACTTAAAGGAAACAATCAGGGAAATTACATTTTCTAAAATGTACCATAGACAAGTAATATAAAAAATGTTGCACGTTTCTCTGGTAAAGAGCACATTTTTCAAATATGTAGGAAACTGAGTCAAATTTATAAAAATGAGTCATTGGCCAATTAATGTGGCCCAGTTTTCAAAAAACTATCTCCTCATATATGTATATATATTATTAAATATTTCTCAATTTCAAAAACTTTAATATGTATATTTTTAATTGGGTTCTAAATTCTCTTCTTCCTCCCTCCATTTACCTTTCCTTGAGAAGGGAAGTAATTTGAATTAGACTGTACATGTCGAGTCATGGAAAATATATTTCTACATGTTACAAAAGAAAAAACCCATATTTTATTTTAAAATAAAGTTTCTAAAAAATCCTTTGATCTGCATTCAGGCATTATCAGTTCTTATCCTAGAGGAAAATATAATATCTCATTGTATGTCCTTTGAAATTGTCTTGCATCATCATATTGCTCAGAGTAGCTAAATTTTCCTTAGAAGATCATTGTACAATATTACTCTTAGTATGTATGGTCTTTTTATGGTTCTTCTTACTTCACTTTGCATCAGTTCATCTACATCTTTCCAGATTTTTCTGAAAACATTACTGACCTCTCTTTTATTTCTTACAAAACAATAGTATTCCTTCACAATCATAGACCACAACTTATTCAGCCATTCTCCAACTGATGGACACCCTCAGTTTCTAATTCTTTGCCACCATCAAAAGAGCTGATATAAATATTTTGTGCATATAGGTCCTCTTCCTTTTTCCTTTTGGAATACAGCCCTTGTAATGGTATTTCTGGGTCAAAGGGAAGCCATACTTTCATAGCCTTTCGTCATAGTTTCAAATTGTTCTCCAGAATGGTTGGATCAGTTCACAACTCCACCAAAAGTGTTTAGTGTCCCTCTTTTCCCACATCTCTTCAACACTGGTCATTTCCCTTTTCTGTCCTAATAGCCAATCTTGTCCCAGATGCTTGGATCTTTGGGTTTGTCAAAACATGAGATTATCGTGGGCATTTACTAGTGTGTGTTGTGTACCTAATCTATTCCAGTAACCCACCACTTTTTCTTAACCAATACCAGATTATTTTGATGATTACCTCTTTGTAATACTCCAGATCTCTATTGACTAAAGAAATGCTAATTGAAGCAACTCTGAGGTACTACCTCACACTTGTCAAAAATGACAAATTCTGGAGATGAGGGAAAATAGGTACCCTACTGCCTCCCATGACAATGAATCACTTCCTTTATCACTTACAGGTTAAACAGTGAAGAAATGTCTGCATTGGGATAAGGATCTTCTGGAGGTTCTAAGCACTTTTACTCCCCAGCATCTCTGTGCTTTGGGTGATTACCATGTGGATAGTATTTCTTCCCTTTTTTACCCACTGGTCAAGCTGCTCTTTTTTCCCAGCTTTCTAGTTTTAGGCTTTGAACTTAAATTGAGGACAAAGTCTCTCCTTTTCTTAGGGTTGTTTATCCCTTTCAGAAGTCTTGCTAGAAAACAATTTCTTAAGAATCTTCAGGCACCAATTTGTCAAGGGGGTGTTAAGAGGAGAAAGCACTCTGCTTTCTTTCATTGATGATGGCTTTATCCTCACACAAACTTTCTGCTTATCATTTCTTTGCAATTAATAACCAAATAAATACTGGAGCACCCCGGCAGCGACTTCTGTTTTCTTGATTTCTGCAAGTTACAACGGCCCTTCCCCAGTGGACAAGGCAATAGAGGAGGGTTTCCAGCCTTCATTAATGCCTACTGCCTCATTCTTCCTTTGTTCTCCCCCCCCCCCCGCCCCAGTCTTAAAACAGTAGCCAGATGGATGGCTTGGACTAGAGAATATCAGCCCCCTCACCACCTACCACTCAAAAAACTGTGGGTCCCCATGGCAGGGGGAAGGAGAGTTCCAAAGAGTCCTTCTGTCCTGGGGACTCCACAATGGTTCCTGGCTTGCTCAGATGTTTGTGGCCGCTCAAGCCTCTCTCCACCCTCTGTTGAACTCTGCAGCTGGCTTTGTTTTGAGTGATATGCTACTCCTGAGAAATGCTGTGGTTTTATCAAATAATGGATGTGTTTCTTTGAACCTTCCATCCTTTTGATTCTTTCCAAGCCCTAGGGATTGACTAGCTCTAGGACTGGTGTGGGGAAGCAGATACCTTGCATCCCAGGTCACAGATTTGTGGAGGTTAAAAAGTTGGGGCTTTTAATTTGGCAAAAGGGGTAAAAGATTAATTTTGGACAGTTGTTAGCTATCTGTTTTTGTCTCTTATTTATTCTATACTGCACATCATTATGGATTTACTTGTAGTCTTCCTTCTTAGAATGTGAGCTGCTTTAGACTGGTGGATTATTCATTCATATATATATATGTATATGTATATGAATATGAATATGTATATGTATATATGTATACACACAAATATATTACTAATACTTAACATAGTGCCTGGCACACAGTAGGTCCTTATGCCTGTCAGATTGATTAAATCAAATAATTATCATTAAGCAGAATAGAGGTGGGGGACATTTTTAAAAACAGGCTCTCGGCCCTCTTTTTCTCCTTTGACAGAGTGGGATGCTGTACCCTAGTGCAAGTGAAGGAGCAGCCAGGCTAGACTTCAGTGAAATGTGATTGCTGAGAGCTCTCTCTTCTGTCTGCCAGAGGGTGTTGTTATGGACTCCTGCCCTGTGGGCAGTCCAGAGCTGAAAAATACATCAGTGGGGCCTGATATACTTTTGGCCAGTCAAACCTTTGATGACAAAGCACTTGAAAATCATGGGCTCCATCCAAAAAAAAAAAAAAAAACCCAGCATGGGATCACTCACATATGGTCTGTCAGCATTTCTAGAGAAACAAACTCAGGCTCCAGGGAACATTCATTCCCTCCCTACCCTCTCTTTTCTTTCATTATACTTTTTTCTTTCCTTTACTCCTCTTTCTCTCTTTCTTTCTTTCTCTCTCTCTCTCTCTCTCTCTCTCTCTGCCTTCCTTTTTTCTTTCCTGCCTCCCTCCCTCCTTCTCTTTCTTCTGACTTCCTGTCTGTTTACCTTTCTATATTTTTATTCTGTTTTCCTACCTTCTCTCTATGATTTTTCCCATATTCACCCTTCCCCCCTTCCCACCACCTTCAAGAAAGACAACACATATTTAAAATGAGACAGTGGGTCATAGAATCTCAGAGCTGGAAAGGATCTTGTTGGATATGTAGATCAAACTATAACTGAACAGGGATTCATACTTACAGAATTTCAGATTAAACCTTGAACTTACAGCCATGTAGCCCAATTGTACCTGAAAATGAGCTTCAGATATAGCACCCAACAAATGGTTGTACAACCTTTTCCAGTGACTGGAAATTGACTAACTCCCAATGTGGCTGGTATCATTTTGAAATAGCTCTAATAATTAATCAGTTTTATAGTTTGTTTTCTTATATCAAGCTTCAATTTGCCTTTCCCCCCACTTTTACAGCCATTGCTTTTGGTTCTGACCTCTGGCATCAAATAGAACATTTGATCTAATCCCTATTTCACATTCCAGATTTTCCAGAACCCTAAAATAACTCTTTTCCATTTCATTTTTGCAGGTTAAATATCTCCAATTTCTTCAGTCAGTCTTTATTTATATGGTGATCTTTAGAACCAATACAACTCCAACTATCTTCCTCTGGATATTATCCAGGTTATCAATGCCCTTCAAAAATAATGGGGGAAACTATTTGGTGTGGTGGATAGAGCATCAACTCTGAAGTCAGTAGAACCTGAGTTCAAATCCAACCTCAGACACTTAACACTTCCTAGCTGTATGACCCTGGCCAAGTCACTTAACCCCAATTGCCTCAGGCAAAAAAAAGGTCAAAACTTAAACAAAGTAGTGCAGATCTAGTCAGGTCAATATATAGTAGAACACCAATGCTTTCCTTCTGAACACTTTTGTTCTTTAGTCATCCAGTCATGTGTCTGACTCTTCACGAATCCATGGACCATGGCACACCAACCCCTTCTTTGCCATCTCTGAAAGTCTATTTGTGTTGAAGTTTGTTGCTTCCATGACATTTTCTCATTTATTTCATCCTCTGCTATCCTTTTCTCCTTCTGCATTCACTGTTTCCCAAAATCAAGTCTCTTTTTCAGTGAATCCCATCTTTTCATTATATGGCCAAAGTATTTAAGCTTCAGTTTCAATATTTGATCTTCCAGGAAATAGCCTGGATTAGTTGCTTTAAATAATGATTGATTTGATCTCCTTGCTATCCAAAAAGCTCTCAAAAATCTTTTTTCAGCACCAGAATTAAAAAAATATTGATTCTTTAGTGCTCAGCTTTCCATATAGTCCAAATCTCACAGCCAGTACATTGCTCCTAGAAAAGCAGTAGCTTTGGCTATACAGAACTTTGTCAGCAAAGTAATGTCTCTGCTTTTTAGCATGCTGTCAATTTACCAAAGCTTTCTCCATAGTCAAGGATGGTCAAGGATTGCAAGAATTCTTCTTTTGTATTGTATTGACTACAATTAAGTTTCCTGCCTCTTACCATTTTCTCCACACAGACTGCTACCTATTAAAATCTCTTCAGTATAAAACATGGAAATTGATTATTTGATCCCAAACACAGAACTTTTCATTTGTTTTTATTATTATATTTTCCTCATTGTTTGAATCTTGCATAATCTTGATGAAAATATATCTAATCTATCATTCAACTTGTTACTCATTCCTTCCAGTTTTTGGCAATCTGCAGAAATGATGTGTGCCATCCATATCTTCACTTACATTTTTTTTGCTAAAAATAAAATCTGGCTAACAACATGTCTTTTTATTGCATTTTTTGGGGAATCTCCCTCTCAATTTCTATTAATTCAGGTATGGCCATGCCATTTTAGATTTACAGCTTTGAAAGACTATCTTAGAGATCAACTAATCTACCCCTTTCCCATTTTACAGGTAAAGAAACTAACATAGCTAGTAAGTATCTGATGCAGAATTCCAAGCCAGGTGCTTGCTGACTCTTTGATTAACTTCTCTCCAAATAAAAATCAAGAATACCTTTTTCACCTGTCTTCGAATGCAGAAATTTTGTTTAACTTGATTTTTCAAAAATCACATTCAGGACCTTAGCAGTTAAAATTGCTATTCTTTTCAGGGCACTAGGGTATATTTTGTCCAGGGTTTGTAATTTGAACTTATTAAAACCTCCAACTGTGTACTTACCAGTTCCTCCTTTTGCTTAGATTTCAATTCCCTGTTTGTAGTTTTGTCCTGTACTCCCTGGCCAGAAAGTCTTTCTCCTTTCTTTCTACCTCTCTTTCAGTTTGCATTTTTTATGGCAACCCATGTTTTGGGAAGTTCTTCCTGTTCTTACTGTAGCCAGATGTTTAATGGTGATAGGAAAGCAATAGAAGGAAATGGAATCAGTTAAGAGGGACATAAAAAGGGAGGGGACTTCAATATGGGCAGAATCTATATTAGCTTACCAGATGCATTCTTTGAATTTGTGATTGCTGAAAATCAGTCAAGGGCAGCTCATTTTGAACATGATAGTAAGCTCCCTGAGGATGGTAGCCATGTTTTCACTTTTTTTTTTTTTTTGAGTGAGCTGGTATATGTAGAAATTAAAAGAATAAGGTGGCTTCAGTCTAAGCTCTTATCTTCTTATGGAACTCCTTCTCTAGCCCAAAGTTGTTAAGGGTTGAAACATTATTTCATTAATTTACTAATTGCTCTCTCTCTTTTCATGGTCCTTTCATTAGGAAGAGCAATTATATACCATCTCAAGAACAGACTGGTTTTGCTCACTTTGTTGAAAAGAGAAAAAAAAATTAAAGTATTATTAATACTTATTTACTAAATTCCCCCCCCCAGCTGATATGATGCAGTTTCTCTCCTACTTCCCTGCTCCAATTTGAATATGTTTTCACTGGCATTGTTGGGTTTGGACTAGACTTGATGATTTCGAGACACAATTGAATATGCTGGGGGGGAAAGGTGAAAAAGATTGATCTTATTGTATTTTATTTGGCAGAACTTGAGACAGTCATGCTGGGATAAGGCGGGCCACTTTTTTGATCTGCCTGACTTTTTATCATGGAAGGCGACTGGCATCACGGCCAGGTAAGTGAATCACCAGGTTCGTCCTGCTCGTTCTCATGTATTTTCCTGCCCAAGATAATGTCTGTGGGCATGAGTTCACATTGATATAGTTTTTAAAATTCATTTTGACTGGACGTACTCTTTGGACATCTGTATGCGATTTTACATACTTGAAACATCTTGAAACTATCTTATAGCTTCCACTGCTCCTACCCCAGCACAACTGTTCTGGGAAGCCTTGGGGTTTGGGATTGTTCAGCTAGAGCAATTAATTAAGAACTGGATACTTAGGAGTGAGATTCAGGCAGAGGCCAGCCCCAGATGTGATTGATTCCAACTCAGCAAAGGCAGGCCTTACCAGCTGTTTTGATTTGAAAGAAGAAAACATTCCTCCACTGACCTTTGAAATAGAAAAGAAAATAGAATTTTACATATAGAGGGGAATAGACATATGAAGGAATTGTAAATTCTACAATTGGACTCCTATAGAAGCAAGAGTTATGGGTTCTTAAAGCCAGTGGTTCTCCGGGGCTTTTGTTTTATCCATAAAGAGCTTATGATTCAACTCAATTAAATTCAAGAGGTATTTGTTTTAAGTACAGAGGAAAAAGCATGGTTTAATGTATAGAGAATCAGCCTTGGAGTCATGAAGTCCTGGATTCATTTCCTGACTTGAATACCTACTGGTCATATGACCTTGGAAAAGGCATTTAATCTCTTACTCTTTTAGACAACTCTCCAAAATTGTAAAATGTAAACCAGGTGCTGATGAGGGGAGTTTCTTCCCCTGAAGTGTCAAAATATTGAAATCATACCACACATCTGGTACCAAAAAACCCCCCTATTCACATATATATGTATAATTATAGGTATGTGTGGATATATACTGAATTAATCACATATATTTCATATTATATTATCATATAAATGTGTTATATATTAAGTGTATATATTACATATCATGCATATACATTATATAATTATAAGTACATTACTATAATATCACTAATATTATATATAATGTAATTTTACATTATAGAATCATTATATCATTTCTATCATATATATAATTGAGTTTAGTGAGTGGGATACAAAGACAGAAATGAAGGTACCTTTGACCTTATGGAATTCCCACTCTAAGAGGGGAAAGTAACATGTTAGGAGTCAGTTTAGTGCAGCAGAAAAAGTGCTGCTTTTGTAGTCAGCAGATTTGTGTTCGGGTTACTTATTATTTTGATCTTTGGTGAGTTGTTTAATTTCTTATTTTATTAAAGCTTTTAACTTTCAAAATATATGCATAGACAATTTTCTTTTTTTTTATTAAAGCTTTTTCTTTACAGAACATGAGTGATTTTTCTATATTGACCTTTGCAAAAAATTTTTTTTGTTCCAAATTTTCCCCTCCTTCCCCCCACCCCCACCTCTAGATGACAGGTAATCTAATACATGTTAAATTATATGATAAATCCAATATATGTATACATATCTATACATTTATCTTGCTGCACAAGAAACATCAAATCTAGAAATAAAAAAAAACAACAACAAAAACAACAACCTAAGAAGGAAAACAAAATGCATGGAAATATTCACAGAAAGTGTTAAAATGCTGTGTTGTGGTCCACACTCAGTTCCCATAGGCCTCTCTCTGGATGTATATGACTATCTTCATCGCTGAATAATAGGAACTGGTTTGAATCACCTCATTGTTGAAGAGAACCATGTCCATCAGAATTGATCATCATATAGTCTTGTTCCTGTGTATAATAATCTCATGGTTCTGCTCATTTCACTCAGCATCAGTTCATGTAAGTCTCTCCAGGTCTCTCTGAAATCATCCTGCTGGTCGTTTCTTACAGAACAATAATATTCCATAACATTCATATACCATAATTTATTCAGCCATTCTCCAACTGATGGGCAGCCACTCAGTTCCCAGTTTCTTGCCACTACAAAAAGGACTGCCAAAAACAGTTTTACACATGTGGGTCCCTTTCCCTCCTTTAAGATCTCTTTGGGATATAGGCCCATTAGAAACACTGCTGAGTCAAAGGTTATGGACAATTTGATAACTTTTTGAGCATAATTCCAAATTGCTCTCCAGAATGGTTGGATCCGTTCACAGTTCCACCAACAATGTATCAGTGTCCCAGTTTTCCCACATCCCCTCCAACATTCGTCATTATCTTTTCCTGTCATCTTAGCCAATCTGGCTGGTGTGTAGTGGTATCTCAGAGTGCACAGACAATTTTCAACATTCACTCTCGCAAAACCTTGTGTTTCAAATTTTTTTCCTTCCCTTTCCCCCAACCCCTCCCCTAGATGGCAAGTAATCCAATATATGTTAATCATGTACAATTCTTCTATATATATTTCCACATTTATCATGCTGCACAAGAAAAATCAGATCAAAAAGGGAAAAAAACAGTCAGAAAACAACAAAAAAGTGAAAATGCAATGTTGTTATCCACACTCAGTTCCCATAGTCTCTCTCTGGGTACAGATGGATCTCTCCATTGCAAGACCTTTGAAACTGGCTTAAATCATCTCATTGTTGAAGAGAGTCACATCCATCAGAATTGATCATTGTAAAATCTTGCTGTTGCCATATATAATGATCTTCTAGCTCTACTCACTTCACTTAGCATCAGCTTATGTAAGTCTTTCCAGGCCTCTCTGAAATCATCCTGTTGGTTGTTTCTTATAGAACAATATTATTCCATAATATTCATATACCATCCCTTATTCAGCCATTCTTCAATTGATGGGCATCCTTTCAGTTTCCAGTTTCTTGCTACTAAAAAAAGGGCTGCCACAAACATTTCTGCACATTCCTTCCTTAATGATCCCTTTGAGATACAGGCCCAATAGTGACACAGCTGGATCAAAGAGTATATACAGTTTGATAGCCCTTTGGGCATAGTTCCAAATTGCTCTCCAGAATGGTTGAATCAATTCACACAAATTGCTTAATTTCTCTGGGACTCAATTTCCTTAATTGTAAAATGAGAAAATTGTAAAATTGTAAAATGTAAAATGTAAAAATTGTAAAATTATACTAGGTGGTGTCAGTAATAAAGAATTTTGTTTCTTTGCCCATTTGGGATAAGGGTCACAGTGCTAAGTGATAGTCCCAAGGCAAGAAGGAGCACCAGCACACTAGAACTTGTATCTATAGGAGCAGGTACTTTTGTCACAATTCCAGAATAGAAAAGAGTACTTTTGGTCACTCACAGATTAGAATGCAAGTCAAGAGAAGTAAACACACTTCTCCTTAGATCACACTACTTTGAAAGAACTGAAAACTTATAAGTCCCCTAAAGTATCTCTGAAAATAGCTGCACAAAACCCCTGAAGCTTGGGACAATGCACTGTCCACCCTGGAAGTCAAGACCAACTTTAATAAACAGTTGAAAGTCAAGAAATAGGCTAGGAAAATGGGCAAACAACAGAAAAAATATTCTGACCTTCAAAAGTTATTATTGTGATTAGAAGAGCAAAAGACATATACAGAAGACAGCCAAGCCAAAGCTCCTGCATCCAAAGCCTTCAAGAAAGAGTCTGAATTAATCTCAGGCCATGAGATAATTCCAAAATGATTTTGAAAATCAAGTTATCAAGGTAGAGGAAAAGTTGGGAGGAAAACAGAGTGATGCAAGAAAATTGTGAATAAAGAGTACGCCGCTTGGTAAAGGAAGCAGAAAAAAAAATACTGAAGAAAATAACACTTTAAAAAATAGACTAGGCTAAATGGTAAAAAGTGTAAAAAATCACTTCTTCTGAATGGTTTAAAAAGCAGAACTAGCCACATAGTTAAAAATATTCACAAAAATTCACTAAGGAAAAAAAATTCCTTTAAAAAGTAGAATCAGTTAATTGGAAAAGGAAGAGCAAAAGCTCACTGAAAAAAAATAATGCCTTAAAATTAGAATTGAGCAAATTGAAGCTAATGATTTTATAAGAAATCAAGAAACAATATAGCAAATCCAAAGGAATAAAAAAATATAAAGATGATGTAAAATCTCATTGGAAAGACAACTGACCTAGAAAATAGATCAATGAGAAATCATTTTAAAAATTATTGGTCTGTCTGAAAGTCATGATGAAAAAAAGCCTAGACATTATTTTTCATGAAATTGTCATGAAAAATTGTCCTGATATTTTAGAATAGAAAGGTAAAATTGAAATTTGAAAGAATCCACCAATCACATCTTAAAAAAGATCTGAAGATGAAAACTCCTAGGAATATTATAGTCAAATTCAAGAGCTCCCATGTCAAAGAGAACATATGAAAGTAGCCAGAAAAAAAAAGTATCATGGAGCCACCATCAGGATTATAAAAGATTTAGCAGCTTCTATATTAAAGAGGACTTGGGATATGTTATTCTGGAGGGCAAAGGAGTTAGATTACAACCAAGAATCGCCTATCCAGTAAAAGTGAGTATATTTTCCCTTTAGGGGGAAAAAAAGAAATATTCTAGAAATAGAGAACTTTCAAAGTTTCTTGATGAAAAGAGCAGAGCTGAACAGAAAAATTGGCTTTCAAATACAAGACACAAGGGAAGCATAGAAAGGTAAACAGGAAAGAGAAATCATAAGGCACTTAGTAAGGCACTTAATAAGGTTAAACTGTTTACTTTTCTACATGGGAGGATGACATTGGTGACTCATAAGAACTTTCTGATTATAAGAGCAGTTAGAAGGAATACACACATACACACAAAAAATAGAAGAAATAGATACACACATCACATACAGAAAGAGAGAAAAAGGGAGAGAGGGAAGAGAGAAAGGGAGGGAGAGGGGATTGGAAGAAAGACCACAGGTATACGTTAAATGTGAAAAGATGATCTCTAAAATAAAAATTAAGCAGTGATAATGGAATGTACTGGGAGAAAGGGAGAGGTATAATGTGGTGAATTTTCTCATATAAAAGAGAAAATATAAATAATATTTAACTAAATAAAATAAATAATAAATAGTAATAAATAAAATATAAATATATAAAAAAGGCAAGAAAAGGCTTTTATAGGGGATAGCAAGATAGGGGAGATCAGGAGGAGTGAGTGAACCTTACTATCATCAGAATTGGCTCAAACAAGGAATTACATATACCTTCAATTGGAAATAGAAATCTTTTAACCTACAGGAAAGTAGGAGGAAGAAGGGATAAGAGAAGGGGAGTAATAGAAGGGAGGAGAGATTTGGGGGAGTGGGTAGTTGGAACCAAAACATTTGAGGAGGGACAGGGTGAGAGGAAAGAGAAAATACATTCATACAGATGGAGAGAGATAGGCTGGAGGGAAATACACTTAACAATTGTAACTGTGAAAAAAAAATTGAACCAAGTTTCTCTGATAAAGGCCTCATTTCTCAAATATATAGAAAATTGAGCCAAAACTATATAAAAAAGAGGTATTCCCCAATTGATAATTTATCAAGATATGAACAGTTTTCAGATGAAATAATCAAAGATATGTATAGCCATATGAAAAAATGTTCTCACTAGTAATCAGAAAAAAATGCAAATTAAAACAATTCTGGATACTATCTGAGACTTAAGATTGGCTTATAGGACAGAAAAGGAAAATGACAAATATTGGAGAGGATGTATGGGAAAATGAGACATTTATGCATTGCTGGTGGACTTGTAGACTGATTCAACCATTCTGTAGAGCAGTTTGGAATTATAACCAAAGGACTATTGAAATATGTGTATCCTTTGGCTTAAGCAATACTACTAGCAGGTCTGTATTCCACAAGAGATGAAAAACAAAAAGGAAAACAACCTGTATACACAAAAAATATTGATAACAGCTCTTTTCTGGTGATAAAGAATTGGAAATTGAGGGACTGTCCCTCAATTGGGAATGACTGAACAAATTTTGGTATGGAATAGAATACTATTGTATCATAGGAAACAATGAGTAGAACACTCTCAGAAAATCTTCTGAAGACTTTTATGAGCTGATACAAAGTGAAATGTAATGTATACACAATAACAGCAATATTATAAGATGCTCAGCTGTCAATAATTTAGTTCTCAGTAATACAATAATCCAAGATAACTTTGAGGGACTTATGAATAATGCTATTCATTCCCAGAGAAACAACTGATGATGTCTGAATAAATGTTAAAGCATACTTTTTAAGCTTTTTTTGATTTCTTTTTCTGTTTTCTTTTACAACATGACTAACATGGAAATGTTTTCCATGACTACATCAAATAATCTAAATTGATGTGCTTGCCTTCTCAAAGGGGATGAGGAGAGAGGAAGGGAGAGAATTTGGAAAAATTTAAAAGCAAATGTTAAAAGATGTTTTTGCATGAAACTGTGGAAAATAAAATACCAAATAAGTTAAAACTAAAAAAAACAAAAACAAAAACAAAAACCAAACAAACCAAAAAACCACTTAAATAAATGAAACATAAGTGAGTTCAAATTTGACCTCAGATACTTAGCTGTATGACCCTGAGTAACTCATTTAACCCTTATCTGCCTCAATTTCCTTATCTGTAAAAGGGGGATAATAATACTTTCCAGGGTTATGGTGAGAATCCAGTGATATAACATTTGTAAAGTGCTTAGCATATTAAATACCTACTGAATGCTTATTTTCTTCTTTTCTCTTCTAAGATCCTTTTATCTTTAAGTCTGTGATGTTATGCACATAAATAGGTAAATTTTGTGGTGGGATCAGGAAAAGAGCATTAATAATTATGGTAGGAAGTACTGGGAAAGTAAAATGAATTCCTTTCTTTTACTGAATCTTGTGATTCTTGAGGCATGCATTTGGAAATCCCCACTACTTTCCAACAAATGGCATATGCTATGACTCAAGCTAGGGCTACATCCCTCAGCTATCTCTAAAATTTACATCAACTACACACTTATCACTGCTCAATGGGTGAGTTTCTATCTCTATGTGAGCTGGGTTTTGAGTCTCAGAGGAACTCACAAGGGTTGTTATTCTCACCTCCATTTTTAGGGAATTCACCAATCTGAGATCCTGTCATCCTTGTAGTCACAGCTCATAATTAGAGAACTGGGGAGGCACAAGTCAAAGGGGGAGGGGAATTTTGTGTTAAAAGTTAAATATGAACATAACGATTTGGAGGAAACAAATGGTGAATAGTGAAAGCTGTTGTGTGTGAAGGTCATTGCCTTTAGTCAGAGTGAGAAGCCAGGAGCAGGCATACTATTCACCCCCAGGCTCCTTCTGCCAATCTCCTTCTGTGGGCTACAGATTGTTGCTCTCCAGGGAGGAGAAGAGGGTATGAAATTTCACTGGCAGGGGCTGTTGTAGGGGAGATAGCAGATCCTTGCTTCCCTTTGCTCTCCATCCATCATATTCAATTGTACCTGCCACAAAGTTATCTTTGAACTCAAGTCCCCAGGGGATTCTGCTTGTTCCCAAATGCAGCTGTTGGTCATGATAGGTTTTTAACTATCTCTTTGTTTCAACTCTGGAGGAGCAGAACAATCAGTTTGATGTTTGCACCAAGCAATCCTACTTGCAGTGATTGAGAAGAAAAAATTAAGGATAAAAGTAAATAGTAAGGTATCATGGATAGAATGGTAGTTTTGCAAGTAGGAAAAACTGAGTTCAAGTCACCTCTGATGGGACTGGACTTAGCATTCTGGGTTCAAATTCTACCCCTGACACTTAATAGCCATGTGAACATGAGCACAATCCTCTCTCTGAATTTCTCTTTTCATGTGTCAAATGACAATCAAACCCATAAAATCCCCCACATCTTTGAGAGCCAAAATTAACAGGAATAATGTTTTCAACTTTTAGAATATTGTATAAATGTTTATTCATCACCATCATTAGACTTTTGTTCTGAAATAATTAACCAGGTCATGATTAGAAGAACACTGACTTTAAAATCCGAGGTCTAGAACTAGAACTAGAACTCAGAGAATCTCTAGTGCATCCCTCTTGTAGAAGAGATGAAGAAACTGAGGCTTGTTGAGGTTAAGCCCATTTTGTCCACCATCAAATAAGCAATAAGCATCAGAGATGGGATTAGAATCCAGGTCCTCCTTATTCAGAACTGTGGTCAGAAGGTCAAAGCTCAAACTCCAGTACTACTTACTGCTTACTAGATTTCTGACTGTGGGGAAAAGCAATTCATCTCTCTGGCCACAGTTTATCATCTTTAAAATCAAAATAACTGGTATTGATACCGTGCTTTAACGATCCTCACAACAGCCTTTTGAGGCCAATGGTAATGTCATCCCCCCATTTTACAGAAGAAGAAACTGAGGCAAACAGATTAAATGATTTAGTCAGGGTCACACAACTAGTAAATTTTTGAGACAAAATTCAAACTCAAATCTTACAGATTCCTAGCTCACATACCTGTTCACACCTTTACTTAGCTGGATGAGCAAGTTGGACTAGATGCTAACTAAGTACCCTTCAAGCTGGGAATCTCATGAAAGGAGAAATTTTTTTTCACCAGCCTGTTAGACAGGTTTTTTACTTTGAAAATAATGGGATCCAGTTGTAGCAGTCATAGTAGTTGCCGTTGTTAAGGGAAAGTGTAGAATATTGAAGGTAAAAGACCCTTGAATAACAACCCAAGAGTCCATATTCTGTTTTTTTTTCCTGCTATTTATTAATTGAATAACTTTGAAATCACTTAACTCCTCACTATCATGTCATGGTGAATTAATTCCAGTGCTTTCCCTCTGTTAATTATTTCCTGTATCCTGCCTGTAGTTTCCATTCTATATATTTGCATGTCTTGTCCTTGTTGGATTGTAAGCTCCTTCAGGGCAGGGACTGCCTCTTTTGCCTCCCCAGTGCTTACTTGGTATCAGCCAGTACTTGATAAATGTTTCTTGATTGATTGATTTATTGATGGAATCTCCATATCCATATGACCAAAGAAAGAGCTTGGAAGTCACCTTGTCCAAATTCTTCCTTTTAAAGCAAGACCAAGAGAATTGAGATGACTTGCCTAAGATCAATCACTTAACTAGTAAGTAGCAGAACACAGAAGCAAACATAGCTTTGCTGCCTCCAAATCTAGTGCTTTTCTATTGGCCTTGGCTCAGTGCAGGAGATAACCGCCTACATGAATCTCTGATTTCCTCCCTAATTGTTAATATTCTCCCAAATCAATCTCCAGTTCTCCCAAAATTACTTTAAAATATTTTACATTTAATTGCCTATATGCTTAAAGACTACCTCTGATTTGAATAAATGATAAGATATGGATTAGTTTTGTCTTTCTATTCCCAGTATCCAAACACTGTGCCTTCCACATAGCACATGATTAAGCAGTAGTGTTGAATTGAATTACTTTAAATTGAGGATAAAAAAAAACAAATAAATAAAAATACATTGATAAAGTAAGGTGAAATGTACCATCACAGTTGCTGAGAATCAAAAAGGAATAAGGAGTAATAAGGATGCTTTGGGAATAAACAAAGACTGTAATTTCTGCAGAATTGTAAGTGGAGATCAAGATTAAAAGACAATGGAATTCAGATTAAATTCAGGAGCAGGGTGAGTTCCAGATGACAGAAGATTGATATTAAAACATGGAGATCTGGTGAAAGGACAATTGTCTTTTCACCTCTCATCCTGGTGTTTGATGTTTCTGATCAAATGCTGCAGTTATTAGTGATGTTGCTTGAATGGAAAGGTATTGTAGAATTGTTTATAGAAAAAAGTGACATATTCGAAAAATATAGGTAAATATTTTATAGATGCTAAGCAAAATACTCTGACATCATCCGCTCTTCTCTTTGTTGTAATAGTATTTAGACCCAGTCTGGCCAGTCCAAACAGTTCAAACAATGATGCATATATATTCAGTCTTGTATCAACAGCTTGTAAACCATCCTCAGGCCATTAACCAGCATTTATTCTGACTACTATGTAAAGGGTACAGGTGCTAAAGATACTAAGAAAAGCAAACTCCAGTTCTTGATCTCAATAAGTTCCCATTCTAATGGGGAGGGGGGAAGTAGAGACAATATGTAAACAATGATATATAGATAAGTGAAAGAAAGGATCCTTTGGGGATTATTAATAGAAGTAGAAGATAGAATTTTAACTGGGATGTGAAAAAAATCAGGTGTTGTGACAGATATAGAGTGCAAAAAGGGGAACTGGGTCTTCTTTTGCTTGGTGACTAGGTGTGTTCTTTGGGGTACTTATTATTCTTCCTAGTGGGGAGTTTTCATAACTAACATCCTTGTACCAGGTTGAGACAGGAAGTAGTGGGCTCTTGGGACCAATATCTTCAGCTAGCTGAGAAAAGTAAAAAGGAAGCTTTCAAAGGCACGGTTTGACTGAATATTTAGCCCCTCCAAGCAACCCCCAATCCTGGGAATACAATCTGCACATTTTAGAATACCTAAGGGTGCTACTCTTACCTGCTCATCCTATACATATAATGTGATCTATTAACGTAGCCTAAGATATGATTAGTTACTTCCAAACCAAGGAGGCATAGATTCAGGTCTCATCTCTAACAAATCCTGCCTGTGTGCCACTGTATAAACCCCATAATCTCTTAGTGATATAGTCAGCTCTCTAATAGTTAGTTGTAAAGAAAATGCTAATCTTCATTGGTAGAGGGACTTTCCTCACTTGGAAATAAACTATAGCAATGAAATCACAGGTCTCTTTGATCTCCCTTATCATGGAGGTGATTCATATTGAGTTTGCACTTCTATCATTGTCTAGATTTTCTTTGCATAATCTGTAATATACCCATTTATGTCATCCCTACTCTTTATGAGCCTTTCAGCCCTACTCTGTGCTTGGGAAGTTGATTTTTTGGACATAAGTATAAGACTTTACATTGATCTCTATGAAATCTTTTTTGATTTAGTTCCATGTTCTTGCCTGGCAAGATTTTTTTTTCACACTGCTTTCTAGTGTATCTGACCTGTATTACAGCTTGTTGCTATTTGGCAATGTGAGAAGCATGTAATTAAAGCCTTTTCCCAAGTCATTGATGGAAAACTAAGTGATATCAAACTAAGCATACATCTTGGGCATTCCATTGGAGATGTCCTTCAGAATTGACATTGAATCATTAATATCCACTCTCTGGGTCCAGTCATGCAATCAGACAAATCATTCCATCAGCAACCACATTTTCTATTCATTTAGTTGATCTGTCAGAAAAGGAAGCATGGTTGGTCTAGAAGGAACTGTTTCTGCTGAAGCCATGCTTGCTCTTTGTGAGCACTTCTCTCTTCGATTGTCTCTTCAATAATACTCTCTAAATTTCTCTGAGAAATGAAAACAAACTCAAATGTACAAACTCTATTCCTTTTCCTTCTTCAGAGATTGAAACACCTGCCCTGACTTAACACAGCCGGGACTTAACTCGATTTTCCCACAGTTTTTGAATGTCCCTGTCATCTGCTCATCCCCGATGCTAATCATTTCTGTGTCTGAGAATGTTGTTCCTCTGGTTCAGGGGACCCACACTCCTCAAGGACCATTAGGTGCTTTCTTTTTCTCTCCTAAATTATCTTAGAGATCAAATCCCCTTAGGTAACTTTCACTTATCGGTGATCACAGCTCTGACATGGACAATCGCTGCCTTCAGATTTGAGGGAGACTGGGTTGGGTGGAACAGAGAGACACTGACATCATTTTCTTTTTTTTTCCCTTCTTTTTTTGTTAAAGCCTTTTATTTATAAAACATATGCATGGTTAATTTTTCAACATTGACCCTTGCAAAAGCTTCTGTTTTAAATTTTCTCTCCCCCTGCCCCACTCCCTCCCCTGATGGCAGGTAGTCCAATACATGCTAAATATGTTAAAATATATGTTAAACCCAATATATGTATACATAGGTATACAGTTATCTTGTTGCACAAGAAAAATCAGATAAAAAAAAACTGAGAAAGAAAACAAAATGCAAACAAACAACAGAAAGAGTGAAAATGCTATATTGTGGTCCATACTCAGTTCCCATGACATCATTTTCTTATACCTCCCTCCAAAGGTTCAAAGATACCAAAGGCCCTCTTCTATAGTGGAAAAGACTTTGAATTCATAGTCAAATAACTGGACTCTGACCTTGGAAATGCTGCAACTTCTCTTGCCCTCATTTGGGGTAGCTAGGTAGTGCAGTAGAAAAAGCTTGGGAGTGGAGTTAGGAAAGCCTGAGTTCAAATCCATCCTCAAACACTTATTATCTGTGTAATTAAGGGCAAGTCACTTAATCTCTCTTGCCACAGTTTGCACCAGTGCAAAAAATGGGGATAATAACAATACCTACATCTCAGCATTGGAATAAGGCTCAAATGAGATAATAATTGTAAAGCACTTAGCATAGTGTCTGACACAGTCAGTTCTATGTGAACGTTTCCTGTTATTATCTATTAAATGGAAGTTTTGTACTAGGTAATGTCTTAAGTCTCAACCATCGTTCTTATGATGTGTCAGTAGTTATAACTGGAGCAAATTTCTAACCAAGTCCTAAAGACAAAAGCACAAGGAAAGTGTTTCCATTTCCCTTTCTCAGGATCAAGGGAGAAGACTATAACCTTGCGTGTGTAATACCAATAAATTCTCCCTGGGTTGAAGAAAGTCAGCTGGCATCATTCATGCTAAAAATGCCTATTCAAATTTGATATTTTGTGGGGAGGAGGAATAGGCTGCTGAGACCAAGCCATGTGGGAAAGGCCCTGGAAAATAGTGCCTGAAATACTAGGGGCTACTTTTTTTCCCCTTTTTATTATTCTAGTGAGACAGAGTCAAGGCTAATCAGATCAGATTTCAGATTGCCTTGAGCTTTTTGAAAATGGTTTTCTTGGCAGCAACATCCTGTAAGGAATCCTCCTCTGCTTTTTCTTCCCTGTTCTACATCCACTTTGCTGGGTTTTCCCTTTCTTCTGGGTGCCTCCCTTTTCTCTTAGATTATTGTTTTTCTCCTCTGAAGTGCACCTCCTCCTTCCCCCCACTTCCTATCTGGCACATCAAGCCCTTAGTTGTGTTCATTTTAATTGTAACTCAATCTCACCAGATTTCAGCTGAGATCCAGCCATTAACCCTGAGTGCTTTGGTACCACCCAGGGTACCACTCTCCTGGTAACCAGCTGGTTACAAAAACAATGCTCTGAGCCAGGCCCCTCAACTAAGTGTCTGCTTGGCATCCAGATACCTTAGCATGCCATGCCATCTTTAATTGGTTAATTCATTTTTTTCCATAGATAAAATCCTCTGGGAACCTCTTAAAGATTTGGGGAGAAACAAGAACCATCTTCCCTACTGGGATAAGACAGCACAACTGTCTTGGCTCTTGGCACACTGTCAGGGCAACTGGTTATTTGACTTATGTGTGTGTGTACACACACACACACACACACACATACACACACATCACTACCAAGAGTTCATCCTCAACTTTATGTATTTATTGACCTTTGCCTCTGTTCTTCTGTACCTCTCCCTGCCCTCATTCAAAGATTTTAGGATTTGAAATCAGATGAGACACCACAGGTCCCCTATTCCAATCTCTCCACTGGATTTCCACTGGGAAAACTGAAATCCTAAGAAATGTCGTTGCATGGGGCTAGCCCAAAACTTTCAGTTTTCCTAGAGAAGAAGGTCATTTTTTCCTTAACAGTGAGTAACCCTATATTTTCCTTAAAGAGAGAAAATACTTTCTTCCTTTTCTAGTTCAGGTATATTTTTTTTTCTCCTGCCAATTCCCCATCTTGTCTAATCTACTTATTTAAACTGAGGTAACTGAGGTCCAAAGAAAGGTGGGGAACCTACCTAAAGTCTCACAGCCAGGAAGCCCACTGTCTGGCCATGTAACTTCATAATAAATACTTGTACAATTGATTGATAGAAGCAGACCTCAAGTTTAAGCTACTCTCACTTGACCATGGCAGGGGTGTCTTGCTAGAGCAAGTGCTTCAGACATATGTATTGCATGTTGGGAGTTGGGAATTTTGGTCCTAAAATTCACAGGGAAGACTAAGACCCCACAGTGGCTCAGGTTTATATGGCACTTTTCAGAGATGGTTGGGACAAGTTAGGTGACATATAACCATCATTTTAATAATGAAAAAGTCCAAAAAGTAAAGTAGTTTGCCCCAAATCATGCAGCAAGCATCACTTCTTATAATAACAAAATAATGAAGGCAAGAAACATTTCTATAGCACTTAGTATGGGCTAGTCACTGTGTTAGGTATCTATGTTAACCTATGATATCATTTGATCCTCACAACAATAATGTATGTTTATGGATATGTATGTATTTTGTGACCCCATTTGAAGTTTTCTTAAATTACTGAGGTGATTTGCCATTTCACTTATCCAGTTCATTTTATAGATGGAGAAAGTAAGGGTAAACAGGATTAAGTGACTTGCCCAGGATCACACAGTTAGCAAGGCTCTGAAGCCTGATTGGAACTCATGAAGATGAATCTTCCTGACTCTAGATCCCGCAATCTCTCTACTACGTTCACCTAGCTTGTCTGAAGGCAGACACCCATATACTCTATCACTATCTGTGTGTGTGTGTGTGTGTGTGTGTGTGTGTGTGTGTGTGTGTGTGTGTG
>JAJPUD010000063.1:584470-619542 GCA_023553655.1 Myrmecobius fasciatus
GTGTGTGTGTGTGTGTGTGTGTGTGTGTGTGTGTGTGTGTGTGTGTGAGAGAGAGAGAGAGAGACAGACAGACATGGGTGGAAGGGAGAGAAAGCTGAATTCAAGTCTGGCCTCAGACACTTCCTAGCTGTGTGATCCTGGCCAAGTCACTTAAGCCTGTTTACCTTAGTTTCCTTATTAGTAAAATGACTTTGAGAAGTGGCAAAGCTCTCTAGTATCTTTGCCAAGAAAATCCCAAATGGGGTTATAAAGAGTCAAACAACTGAAAAGTGACTGAATATAATTCTGTATTCTCTTTGTCAATATATAGATAAATATATGTATATATATATGTGTGTATATACATATATAGCTATGAAGATATAAAAATATATATCCCTATGTATAATCTATCTATTTCATATCCATCTATCCTCTCTTTCTCTCTATTGGAGTTGAAAGCTGGAGTCAACATGAGAGTTTCATCATTTCATCATCAGTGAAAGGATACTTAGAAAGCAAACTCAAGGCAAACTTGAAAAATAATTCTTCACCCAAGTTGTATCAGATTTAACTGAGCAAACGTTAAGTTGTAGCTCCTGTGCTTCTGGCACAGTGCTTGCTCCTGTGAGACAAAGACAATAATAAAACAGCCCCTGCCCACAAGGAGATCACCTGCTACTCTGAGGAAACAATACATATACTGATACTTGAGAATAAAATATATACACAGTAAATACATTTTGGGAAATCAAGAGATCACTTACAACTGGAGCAGAAGGAGGGAAGAAGCAGCACCTGAATTCAACCAAAGCCGATGTTAGGGGTTAGAGGAAGCAGAGGTGGGTGCACTTCAGGCATGGAAATCGCTTATGGAAAAGCTTGGACGTGGCAGATGGTCTGATTTGCTTAAGGTCAGTGCAAGAACAGAGGGAGTATGTGTGCAGGAAGATGAATCAGACTGGAGAGATGGGTAGTTGGGAGTCCCATCATGCTGGACTTTAAAGACCAAACAAGGAACTTTGCATTTTACCAGCCAGTCAGCAAGGAAGTGTCATAGTCCTGAAAAATAGAGATTTCTAGCCTCAATTTCTCATCAGAGCTACAGAACAGAAAGGACTTGGGTTGTCCTCTTTTTATAACTGAGAAAGCCTCCATATGAAGCAGGAAGGGGTGGGAAAGCTAAAGAGAAAATACTTAGAGATGAATGAAAGGGGAAGGGGGAAGAATAATGATTGGTAAGGTTAAACTTTCTTGAACTGGCTGTGTTCTCTTCCTAGAATATGCTCCCTTCTCACTGCTTCCTTAAGGACTCCCCAGTTCCCCTTAAAACTGAACTGCAGCATCTCCTTCGACACAAAAACCATTCGTGACCTCCCCAGCTTTCTCTTATTTCCCTTTTATCTTCATATTCCCAGCACTTAGCACAGTGTCTGGCACACAGCTGCTACTTAATAGATGTCTTCTGATTGGTACATAAAGTGTCTTCTTATTGAAAGGGTAATATAAGTAATGAGACATAAAAACACAGACGAATTTAACATAGATCATTCTGATAATTAAAGAAATAATCCAGACTCTATCTTTTTAGACAGATCATGTGGATCAGTGAAATTAAAAGCAATTGTGAGGTGAAATTTGGAGCAAAATAGAGGAAAGGCTGTAGTTTGGGGGGATGCTGGCCCAGATAAATTGAGGTGAACCTAAACAGAATGGAATAAACAAAATAAGTAATGATGGTGGTGGTGGGAGTAGTAATGGTGATGATGATGTTGATTGTGCTGGTGATGCTCATGGAACTGTGCAAATAGGAACTTATTTTGTTCATAGCTAGAGAGGGGGTAGAACAAAGATTAGAAGAGCAGCTTAGCAGGAGGAGGAGTCTTGCATTTTTTTTTTTAAAGATTAAGTTCAACATAAATAGAAAACTGGATCTCATCTCACTCCATGAGATGACTTCCAGTTTAGGGCAATGAACTTGGTCATTTGTCTGGGATTTTTCCAGCATTCAGAGATGTAAAATGTCAAGGGAATCATTAGGGTATGAAGGATTTTGCACTAAACATCCAAAGAAAATACAAGAGGAACTCTATGATCAGAGACCAATAATGAAAACGCAATTAGAAATGCCCAATCCAAAATTATAAGGAAGTAAAATTGTCACCAGAGACAAAGCTTATAAGGTCACATAGCATTTGATTCTCACATGTATTTTCTGAACAGCATATAGCTTTTGAGCTAGGAATAAAATTTTTCCTAACAATGTTACATTTACCAGGTTTCTTAGAACACATCCATCCACCCTTTGAGGCAAAACAACAAAAATACTTTCCCCCTTGACTTGTTTCTCAGTGGTGAATTTCTTATTAACATTGGGGTCTGTTTGCAATATGAAGCTATTGTCACATGTGCTCTCTCTGGCTCAAATTGGAACCTTTGAAGGATATTCTCCAACACTGATCACATGTATGGGATTTTTCTCCTGAGTAGACTCTTTTATGAATGCTAAGGTTTGTACTCTGAATGAACCCTTTGTCAAATTCATTGATTTATGGGGTTTCTCCCTTACTTGAACTCTCCGATTAACATTGAAGTTTGTTTTCTGAACAAATTCTTTGCCACACTGCTTACATTTGTAAGATGTCTCCTGTGTGGAGTCACTGATGAACGTAGCGGCTAACTCTATGAATGAAGCTTTTGCCACATTCATCACTTTTATGGAATTTCTCCCCTGTGTGGATTCTCTGATATCTAGAAAAACATTGGAATTCACTCCCACACTGTTCACATAGTATTTTCCTTTTTCTACTATATGGGTCTTTTTATGAGGATGGAGGTAGTTTTGTGATTTAATATTTTGCAACATTCATTCTATATTTTGGATCTCTCCAAGGTGTGGACCCTCTGATGTCTATTAATGTGCGATCATAACCTGAGTCCTCTCCAACACTGATCATGTTTCTAAGATTGCTAGACCTCTGAATTCTCTGATAATCATTGAAGTTTAATCTCTGAGTAAAATCTATCTCACATTCATTACATATCTAGTGAACTTTTATAAGGTCAACACCTTATTCTTGTTCTCTGCACAAATCCCATGCTGACATACTCCTCATAATTTTAAGACTTCTCTGTATGGAATAATTTATATCTATAAACATTTGAGTAACATTTGAAACAGCTTCAACACTAATTGTAATTATAGAGTTTCTATTGATGGGGTGTCTCTGAACAAACCCTTTTATCACATTCATCACATTTATAAGGTTTCTCCCCTCAATGGATTCTTTGATGAGTTTTAAATATTGTTCTCAAAGGCAAAGTAAATTGTCACAAGAGAAATATTTATAGTAGCTTTCTCCTAAGTGATTTCTTACCTATGTGATATGTACATTTCAAATCAATGTTATGTTACTGCCACTATATCCATAGGATTTCAGTTCCATGAGGAACTCTCGGTTCATTATTTTGGCAGGTTCATTTACCTTCAGATATTCAGGACCCAGACAAAGCTATACTAGGAGATTCCATAAACTTCTTATCAAAGATGGGTTACTCATGAGCATTAACTTTACTTCCAAGATATCCTCATTTACAAATTAATTTTTTGCTTCCCCAGCAAAGATTGTTTCCTTTTAATTTCCTGATCTTGTGAAGGTTCAAAAACTTTTTAAAATATAATCTTTTACTAACCTTTAATATTTGTTTTTATTAGATTTTGAGTTCCATATTCTCTCCCTTCCAATCTTCCTCCTTATTAAGGCGAGCAATTTGACACAGGTTATTTTTGTACAGTCACACAAAACATATTTCCATATTAGTCATGTTGTAAAAGAAAATATATTCAAAAAACACCAAGCCAAGAAAAAGATATATATATATATATATATATTAAATTATGCTTCAATATGTAGTAAGATTCCTTCATTTCTTCCTCTGGAGATGAATAGAATTTTTCATCATGAGTCTTTAAAAAATTTCTTAAATTATTGTTTTGTTGAGAATTGCTAAGTCATTCACTGTTACTCATTATATGATATTGCTGTTACTGTGAATAGTGTTCTCCTGGTTCTGCTTATATCACTTTATATCAGTTACTGTAGGTCTTCACAGATTTTTCTGAAAGCATCCTGCTCAACATTTCTTATATATAATAGTATCCTTTTACAATCATATACCACAACTTGATCACCCATTCCCCAATTAATGGACATTCCTTAAATTTCTAATTCTTTGCCACCACAAAAAGAGCTGATAAATATATTTTTGCACATAGAGGTTCTTTTTATTTTGTTAATCTCCTTGGCATTCACATCTAGTAATGGTCTTGCTGGATCAGAAGGTATGCACAATTTTACTATCCCATAAGAATAGTTCCTCATAATTCTCTATATTGGTTGGATCAATTCACAACTCCACCAAATGATTCATTAGTGTTCCAACTTTTCTGCATCCCTTCAACATTTGTCTTTTCTTTTTCTGTTATATTAGCAAATCTGATAGGTATGAGATGGTACTTCACAGTTGTTTTAATTTTCATTTCTCTAATTAACAATGATTTATAGCATTGTTATATAGCATTGCTATAAATATAGATTTATAACAATGATATATATGGTCAAATGACCATAGATAACTTTGGCTTCTTCTTCGGAAAGCTATCTTTTCACATTCTTTGATTATTTAATTCATTAGTTGTACTTTTACAAATTTGACTCAGTTCTTACTCTTCATGTCTAAGTCATGTGACAAATTTGGCCTTTCCATGGTATGTGGTATGAGAGGTTGGTCTGCAGCTTGTTTCCATCAAATTGCTTTCCACTTTATCCAGCAATAAAAAAGGTAAGCTTATAATTTTCAAGATACATGCAAAGATATTTTCAACATTCACCCTTGCCAAACCTTGTGTTCTAAATTTTACTCTCTCCTTTTCCCTCCTCCTCTAGAGGGCAAGTAATCCCATATAGTTTAAACATGTACAATTCTTCTAAACATAATTCTACATTGATCATGCTGTGTAAGAAAAAATTAAATCAAAAAGGGGAAAAATGAGAGAGAAAAAAGCAAGCAAGCACCAACAAAAAGATGAAAATACTATGTTATGATCCACATTCAGTCCCCATAGCCTTCTTTCTGGATGCAGAGGGCTCTCTCCATCACAAATCTATTAGAATTGGCCCTAATCACTTTGTTGAAAAAAAGCCAGTTCCATAAGAGCTGATCATCACATAATTTTGTTATTGTTGTGTACAATGTTCTCTTGGATCTACTTAACTTTGTTTAACCTGAGTTCATGTAAATCTCTCCAGACCTTTCTGGAATCATCTTGATGATTATTTTTTATAGAAGAATATTTCATTACATTCGTACACCATAACTTATTCAGCCATTCCCCCACTGATACCCATATAGTTGCCACTATCAAAATGGCTGCTACATAGTTCTCAAGAGTTCTTTCCTTTTTAACTTTTTATGCTTCTCTTGAGTTCTATGTTTAGAAGTCAAATTTTTTTGTTCAGATCTGGTCTTTTCATTAGAAATAGGTGAAATTCACCTATATCATTAAATGTCCATCTTCTTCCCTGGAAGATAATGCTCATTCTAGCTGGATAGGTTATTCTTGGCTGTAATCCAAGTTTCTTTGCCTTTTGGAATATCTGACTCCAGGCACTTCAATCCTTCAATGTGGAGGGTGACAGATCTTGTTTGATTCTAAATACAGTTCCTCGGTATTTGAATTGTTTCTTTCTAGCTGCTAGCAATATATTTTTCTTGGTGCAATAGTCCTGAAATTTAGACACGATATTCCTTGGAGATTTAATTTTGGGATCTCTTTCAAGAGGTTATCGGTGAATTTTTTCAATGGTGATTTTGCCTTGTGATTCTAAAACATCAGGGCAGTTTTCTTTCAAGATTTCCTGGAAGATAGTGTTTAGATTCTTTTTTTCATCATGGCTTTCATGAAGTCCAATAATTCTTAGATTGTCTCTCCTAGATCTATTTTCCAGGTCAGTTGTTTTTCCTAGGAGATATTTCATATTTTCTTCTATTTTTTCATTTTTTGTTTTTGTCTGACTGATTCTTGAAGTTTTATTGAGTCATTCACTTCCGTTTGTTCAATTCTAATTTTTAATGTATTATTTTCTTCAGTTATCTTTTTTTAGCTCCTTTTGTAACTGGCCAATTTATTCATTGCATACTTTTTTCCATTTCACTAATTTTGTTTTTCAGTGAATTGATGTCTTTTTCATATTTCTTTTGTAGAGTATTATATGCTTTTTTCCATTCCTTCTTGCAAAAATCTCATTTCATTTCCCCATTTTTCATCTAACTCTCTTTTGAGATTCTTTATGCAATCTTTCAGGAAAGCCTTGTGAAATGGAGACCAGCTCGTGTCACCATTTGTGGCTTCCTCTGGAGTTGCTTTACCTTTATGAATCTCAGGATCTTGGGTCTGGTCTTCTCACTCTCCATAAAAGTTGTCAATGGTGAGAGTTCTTTTCTGTTTTTTATTCATTTTTTAAAAAAGCTTGAGGTCTGTTTAAAACAGAGAAGCAGCAGCTGTGGTAATTTACCCTGGGGCAATTTAGCTGATTGACTTCTGGTGCTGGGTTCTCCAGGCTAGGATCAGTGTTTGCAGTGGGTTCCAATCTACCTTTTACAAAAGGCAGATCTATTAAAGCTCTAGCCCACAATCAGGGCAGAGTGTCTCAAGAGCCTCAGAGAGACTTCCCAGCTTCTTAGAATCTGCCACGCCCCATCCCAGCCCAGGTTTCCTGCCCTGGCTGCTCCCTGCCCTCTGAGCAACTCAAACAGCCGATCCCCTGCCTGACTGAAACAGACCTGCTCCGGAGCTCTTCCAAGGTAATCTTTGCTGGAAATGTATTGTACTCCAAATATTTGGAGGTGCTTTGACTCCAAAAAGCACTTCAGAGGCTTAATCTACTGTTGGTTTGAGAGAAGTTTAGAGGAGGTCACAGAGAGTCGTGTCTTCACTCTGCCATCCTAAAGTATTATTTTCTTTAGTAATATCTTGTACCTCCTTTACCACGCTATTGATTCTTTATGACTTTCCTGCATTACTCATTTCTTTTCCTATTTTTCTGTACCTCTCTTATTTGATTTTAACAATCCTTTTTAAAGTGTTTCCAGGAATTCTTTTTGATCCTGAGACTTTTTCAATTTTTTTTTAGTTTTTATTACTTTCTGAATTTGCATTTTGATCTTCCCAATCACCATAGTAACTGTCCTTGGTCTTGTTCTTTTTGTTGTTATTGTTAGCTCATTTTTCCAGTCTATTTCTTGATTTTTAGTTTTTTGGTATTTAAAGGTAGTATGACCTAAGGAGACATGTGTTCACTGTTCTTGTCTTTGGTCTGTGACTGACTACAAAACTTTTTTTTTTTTTTTTTTTTTTTTTTTTACATTTTTGAACTGTGACCAAGGTTCCTACCCTTGCTAGTGCATCTTCTCACTCTGGGATTGAGACTCAAAACTGCTTTGGGTCATGTAGCAGAATTGTCAGTGTCACTGAAGGGTCCCTGCAATCTCCTTCTGATCATATATTAGACCAACTTATCATCTGTGATTGAGATTAAAAAAAAATCAGAAGCTTCTACCCATTCAGTCAACTTTTAACCCTGGTTTACTGGCATGGCTTTTGCGGGACTGCAATACATTTTCACCCCAATGAGACAGATGTATCCTTTTGGACATCTAAGTTGTCTTGGGCTGGAAAATTGTATCATCCTGTCCTTTTGATGTGCCCTTCTGTCACGTCCAAATTTGTTTTGAGGATTTATTTTACAGTTACTTTAGGAGAATTTGGGACAACTCATGCAAGCCCTTGCCTTTATTCTGCCATCTTATCTCTCTGCCTCCAAAGTATAAACTTTTCAAGTTGTAAGCCTTTCAAATTTTTTTCCTTGGAAAAATCACTATGGAGTTTTCAGTCAAGAAAATGGGAGCGGTTGCTTTTCCCCCAGGCTTGTCCCTGGTACCTATCATCTTGAACTGGGTCTTCTCAGCGTTGTATATTCTTCCCTGTGGTCCTGGTTCTTTGCTGTTTTTGACTTTTCCACATCTTGATACTTTTTAGCAGAGCTCTATGAAACTTTCTAAATCCATGTATTTGGGGGCAATTTTGTGTTGCTGTTACTGTTGTGAGGTGATTGGGGTTAACTGACTTGCCAAGGGAGACATAGCTTGTAAGGTTTAAGTGTCAGAGGCTGAATTTGAACTCAGGTCCTCCTAATTTCAAGGCTGTTACTGCACCATCGAGCTGCCCTTGGGACAATTTTCTATACTGTTCTACCTGACATTTGGGAGACTACAGGTCTTGTCTGCTTTCAAGGAACCCACTGCTTTCCCCACAGGACACTGATGTCTTTTACTCTTTTGCAATTCTATTCATGTCCAATAAATCCTCCACTGGGGGTATACACAACATGCTGAAGTCCTTTCTTCATGGCTAAATATTCCTTGAATATGAAAGCAGAAGAGGAATGATTTATTTAAATAAAAAGTTGCCTCAATCAATTGTACATCTATGTGTTTATACACAAATATATGCATATATACACATACATATATATGTATTATATATAGTATGTAGATACATGTATCTAGCTTTCTATTTGTATCTGTGTGTGTGTGTGTGTGTGTGTGTGTGTGTGTGTATAAATGAGGCCTCTACCAAGGAAACATTATAAAAATTGTTTCCCAATTTACTGTTTTTCTTTTCATTTTGACTGCATTAATTTTGTTTGTACAAAACTTTTTAAATTTGATATAAAAAATTACCCATTTTGCTTCCCATGATCTTTTTTTTATCTTTTGTTTAGTCATAAACTCTTCCCTCCTTTACAGATCTAACAGATAAGCTTTTCTGTATTACTTCAATGTACTTATGATATCACTTTTTATTTGTAAATTATGTGCCCATATTGAATTTATCTGGCATATAGTGTAAGACTTTTGGTCTATGCTGAGTTTCTGCTAAATTGTTCTCTAGTTTTTCTAGCACTTTTGACTTCTTGCCCTAAGCTTGGATCTTTGGTTTTGGAAACAATATATTACTGTAGTCATTTATATTACTGTGTATCGTGTACTTAATCTTTTTCACTGATTCACCTCTTAATTCCTTAGCCAATGCAAGATTGTTATCATGATTACTACTTTCAATATAGTTTAAAGTTTAGTAATATTAGACTGACTTCCTTCACGATTTTCATTGATTTCCTTGACCTTTTATTCTTATAGAGGAATTGTTATTTTTTAGGGCTCTGTTAAATAATCCTTTGATAGTTTGATTACTATGGCACTAGATAATTAAATTAATTTTAAATAGAATTATCATTTTTATTATTCTGAAAGGCTACACATGATTAAGAAATATTTCTGAATTGTTTAAATCTGTTTTTATTTGAGTGAAAATGTTTTATGTTTGTTTGCATATAGTTCCTGGGTTTCTCTTGATAAGTAAAATCCCAAATATTTTATCTTGTATGCAGTTTTTTAAAATAAATTTCTTTTTCTAGCTCTTCCTGTTAGGTTTGGTTGGGAATATATAGAAATGCCTGATGGTTGGTGTAGGTTGATTTTATGTTCTGCAACTTTGTTAAAATCATTAATTGTTTCAACTAGTTTTTAAGTTGATTCTTTAGGATTTGCTACATATAGTTTTTTTTTTTTTACATTGCCCATTTTTATTCCTTAAATTTCTTTTTTCTTGTCTTATTGGTTGAGCTGGAATTTATAACATAAAATTGAATAATAGTGGTGATAATAAAAAATCCTTCTTTCATCTCTGTTCTTAAGAAAGCCAGTTGCTCTTGGTTTTAAATAGCTACTATTTATTATTTTAGAAAAAAAATCCATTTATTCTTATGCTTTCTAGTGATTTTAGGGAGGATATGTCTTATATTTTGTCAGAAACTTTTTCTGCTTCTATGGAGATAATCACATCATGTTTTTGGTCATTTTTGTTATTAGTATGGTCAACTATACTTATCATTTTCCTAATATTGAACCAACCTAGACATAATTTATGATCTTTACTATATATACTATATTCTCCTTTCTATTTTTTATTTAAATTCTTTGCATGAATATTCATTAGGGAAATGGATTTATAGCATTCTTTTTCTGTTTTGCTCTCCTTGTTTCACATAACAAAATCATATTTGTGTCATAAAAGGAATTTGGTAGGATTCCTTCTTATCTATTTTTAAACATTTTATATAATATTGAGATTAATTGTTTCTGAAATGCTTCATAGAATTCAATTGTGAATCCATCTGGTCCTGAAGATTTTTTTTCTCCTTAGGGAGCAGCCCATTTGTGATTTGTTCAATTTTTTTCTAAGACAAAATTATTTAAATATATTGTTATCCTTTCTTTTAATTTAGAAAATTTATATTTTTGTAAAGATTCACCCATTTTAATTATATCGGTTTTAGGAGCATATAGTTAGGCAAAATAATTCCTAATAATTGCTTTGATTTCATTTTCATTGGTGATGCATTCATTTTTTTTATTACCGATAATTTCGTTTTATTTTTTTAATCAAATTATCTGATGTGTTATCTATTTTTGAAACAAAACCAGCTCCTAGTTTTATTTATTAGTTCAATGGTCTTTTATTTCCAGTTTTATTATTCTCTTATGCAATTTCCAGGTTTTCCACTTTGGTATTAATTGGTAGCTTTTAATTTGTCCTCTTAATATTTTTTTTAAGTTGCTTGCTCTTTCTTTCATAAATATATATATATATATATATACATCTACATATACATATGTAGATATATATATATATATATATATATGTTTAGAGAGAAATATTTTCCTCAAAATACTCCTTTCATTGCATTCCACAGATTTTGATATATTATCTCATTATTGTCATTATTTTTATTAGGATTCTTTAGGTATTTTTTCCCTTTTCTATTAATCTGGGTAGTTTATATTTTTGTGTGCATTCCACCATTTTATTTATTTATTTATTTGTATACATATTTCCACACATCATTGTTGTGCAAGAAAAATTGTATCTACAAGAAAGAAATATCAGATAAAGGAAACACAATGTAAGCAAACATCAAGCGAGAGTATGAAAATGTTATGTTGTGGTCCACATTTCACATCCCTCTCTCTGGGTGTCTATGGCTTTCTTCACTGAACAATTGGAAGTGGTTTGAAACATTTCATTGTTGAAGAGAGCCATGTCCATCAGAATTGATCGTCATATAGTATTGTTGTTGCCGTGTATAATGATCTCCTGGTTCGGCTCTTTTCACTCAGCATCAGTTCATGTAAGTCTCTCCAGGCCTCTCTGAAATCATCCTGCTGGTCATTTCTTAGAGAACAATAATATTCCATAATATTCATATACCATAATTTATTCAACCATTCTCCAATTGATGGGCATCCATTCAGTTTCCAGTTTCTAGCCACTACAAAAAGAGCTGCCACAAACATTCTTGTACACGTGGGGCCCTTTCCTTCCTTTATGATTTCTTTGGGATATAAGCCCCATAGAAATGCTGCTGGGTCAAAGGGTATGCACAGTTTGATCACTTTTTGAGGATAGCTCCAAATGGCTTTCCAGAATGGCTGGATCCGTTCACAGCTCCACCAACAATGCATCAGTGTCCCAGCCTTCCCACATCCCTTCCAACATTCATCATTATCTTTTCCTGTCATTTTGGCCAATAAAACAGGTATGTAGTGGTACCTCAGGGTTGTCTTAATTTGCATTTCTCTGATCAATAGTGATTTGGAGCACCTTTTCATATGACTACAAATAGTTTTAATTCCATCCTCTGAAAATTGTCTGTTCATATCATTTGACCATTTATCGATTGGAGAATGGCTTGAATTCTTATAATTGAGACAATTCTCTATATATTTTAGAGATGAGACCTTTATCAGAACCCTTAAATGTAAAGATGATTTCCCAATTTATTGCTTCCCTCCTAATCTTGACTGCATTGGTTTTGTTTGTACAAAAACTTTTTAACTTAATATAGTCAAAATTATCTATCTGGTGTTCAATTAAGAGTTCCAGTTCTTCTTTGGACATAAATTTAGTTCATCTCCATAGGTCTGAGAGGTAAACTATATCACGTTCCTCTAATTTACTTATAATATCACTCTTTATATCCAGATCATGAACCCATTTAGATCTTATCTTGGTATGTGGCGTTAGGTGTGGGTCAGGCCCTAATTTCGTCCACACTAGTTTCCAATTTTCCCAGCAGATTTGTCAAATAGTGAGTACTTATCTCAGAAGCTGGGGTCTTTGGGTTTATCAAAGACTAAATTGCTATAGTTATTGCCTTGTTTGTCCTGTGATTCTATCCTATAGCATTGAATGACTACTCTATTTCTTAGCCAGTACCAAATGTCAACCATTTTATTTAGACTATCAATTTTATATGGCTGGATGAAATCGCTCCTAATAATTGACTTTTTTCTTCTTCATTTGTTGTAAATATATCTTTTTTATTATTGATATTGGTAATTTGGTTTCTTCATTCTTTTTTTTTTAAATCATAAGCTAATCGCATAATCATCAACCCCCCACCCCCCAAAATAGTTTCTAATTTATTTGGTAGTTCAATTTTTAAAAATTTTTTACTTTAATTTCTCTTTTGATTTTCTCAATTACTATTTTAATGTTTAATTGATTTGATTTATATAACTAATTGGATTTCCAGAGTTTTTTAAATTTATATTCTTAATTTGTTAATCTAATCTTTCTTTTATTGATGTGAGAGTTTAGAGCTACATATTTCCCAAATTACTGGTTTGACTACATCCCACAATTTTGGTATGTTGTCTCATTGTTGTTATTATCATTAATGAAATTGCTGATTGTGTTTATAGTGCTGTTTGACCCAGCCATTCTTTAGGAATTAGTTATTTAGCTTCCAATTAATATTTAACTTTTGCTTGAAAGGCATTTTATTAGATGTAATTATTATTGCTTTTTGGTTGGCAAAAGCATTCTTTAATATTTCTGATTTCTGCATTTCTTTGTGCCTTAATTTTTATGGCCCTTTTTTTGTGAAAGTGCTATGCACAGCTGAGAAATTGTCATACTCCTTTCCATTCTGATTGTGTATTCTCCAGAAGTGTTTAGTATTTCGTATTTCCAGCTTTTCTAAAATTCTATTCAATTCCATAACTTAATAAACCTATGCTTACATATTCTTCCCTACCTTGGATCAGTGTCACCAATGTGATGATTAGGCTGTTAGAAGGCCCTTTTTGCTGAATTCTATGCTTCTTTATATCAGAAAGATCATATATTAGGACACAAAGAAATGCAGAAATCTGAAAGGTTATTGATTTGTTCCACCTTAAAAAAGATCTTAGATTTACTCAAGCATAAGACTAATTTTCTTTCTTTTTTTATAAAGCTTTTTATTTTCAAAACATATTCACAGATAATTTGACAATATTGACCCTTGCATAGCCTTGTGTTTCAGATTTTCTCCTCCTTCCCCCCACTTCTCCTGTAGATTGCAAACAACCCAATATATGTTAAACATGTTAAAATGTATGTTAAATCCAATGTGTATAAAAATATTTATACAATTCTCTTGTTGCACAAGATAAATCAGATCAAAAAAAGAAAGTAAAAGAGTAAGAAAAAAAAATCCAAGTGACAACAACAAAAAGTGTGTGAATGTTATGTTGTGATCCACATTTAGTTCCTACAAAGAGTAATTTGCTTAATGTGACCAAGAATCTGATTGCAAAAGTATTGGCCACTGGGAAGCCAAAGGACTGTTGTCACCTCATTGATTTTTTTGGTAATACCTGGAGATTTAAAACCAAGATTTCTTCATTTTTAAGATAGATATTACAAATATTTCTATAAGCATTTTGAATCTGTGAAGAAAAACTGCATTCATTGAAATTAAGTGACTTGCTCAGACTTCAAGAAGTTCAAATATCAGAATTTAGACTAAAAACTTAGTTTCCTCTTGAAGGATGATAAGAGGAGCAAGGTAGGAAAGACTATAACCAGAAAAGTGAGAATCTGGAATTAATGCCCTGAAACCATGCATTCAAGAAGAATGTGTACAAGCATGGAATTGGTTTGGGAATCAGAGAATGGGGCTAGATTCTCAGCCCTAGCACCTACCTTCTATGCAAACTATGGCAAGTCATTGACCGCTTTTATGCCTTAGTTTCTTTAGCATTATGGTGAAGATGTGCCATTAGACAACCTCAAAGGACCTATTCAGAACATAGATCTGTGATCTCATGAATTCAGAACTCTGACTACGAAGAGCAGATTTTGTCCTGGGCCAACCAGGTGTCTTCAAATATTTGATCTCTGTAAACTAAATCTGAGGCATTGTGTCTTTTGCACAATGAGGGATTTTCAACTGAAAGATCAAAAAAGACAAACCCCAAACTCTGGAATCAAGTGCTTCCAATGAAAAAAGCAACCGAAACAAATTTGAAGTTAAAGGAGAAGTATATAATTGATTAAAATTATCATCCAGAGTACTTATGAGAACATCATTTTAAAAATATATTTTCCAATGAATATTCAAAACATTAGCTCTGAAATTAGTGTTTCCTATAAACAATACAGTTAACGTATTCTTTCAGGTGTTGATTTCTTGCCCTTAAATATCCAGTCTTTGAGTTAAGATTTTCCTGCATTTGTCTTCAATGAGGACTTCCTCTAAAATAACTTTTGTGATAAACTTGGAGATCTTTTCTCTTCTGCAAAGCCTTTCTCATGTCATGATTTTCAAGTGATTTCTACCTTCTGTATAAACACAGATGAGATTTCTTTCACCATCTATAAAAAAATGTGAGTGATGGCTGGATCTGCCACATTTATCACATATACAAGCGTTCTTTCTTCCCCCATAGTGAAATCTGATAATTGTTCAGGGCTGTTCTTTGAATGAAGACTTTGCCACAAGTACCTTCATCAACAGTGATTCACCAATGTGAATCATTTGATAATTAGTGAGATGAGCTTTCAGGTCAAACTCTGACACTAATCCCATTTCTAGACTTTTCCCTCCAGTGGTGAGTTTTATGATGCAAAGTAAAACTTGTTTGACATTTTAAATCTTTATTACATTTATGATATTTATATGATTTCTCCCCTGGGTGTACCCTTTTTAGTCCAATCTTGTGTTTCATGAATTCTCTTCTAACTGATCACCATAATAGAGTTGTGTACTCATGTATGTGTTTAATGCTCAGACAGACTTGATTGATTTCTAAATTATTTGTCATACTAAACCACATTTTATAGTTCCTCTTCTCTGTGCACTTATTTATGCCTATTTAAACTTGTTTCAGGTTTATATTCTGATCTACACTGATCACATTTGTAGGATGTCTCCTCCTGTATGTAACCTCTGATGAGTGATGAGAAAATCACTTGTCTAAATTGCTTTCCCACAATGATCACACACTAAGAGTTTCTCTTCTTTGAATAGTTTTTGATGAGTATACAATATTTTAGAAATTTATATTCTTTTCCACACTGATCACTATCTCCTCTCTATGGCTCCTCTGGAAACAGTCACTCCTCTCAAATACTTTTCACAGACTCATTACATACAAAGGATTTTTTTCTTTGTTCTTTTTGATGAATATACAAACGTGACTGCACAATGATCAGTTGTAGCCTGCCTTCCTTATATATATCCTCTGATGTCTAGTGAAAGAATCATCCAATGCAAGACTTTCCACCCTTATTTCCAATGATCACTTTTGTAAGTTTTTTTTTTTTTCATGTCACTCCCTAAAACTTGTGTCCTTTTTGAAGATGCTTCAGTCTCAGTGTCCTGAGTGTGATCCAGACTTTCCAGCAAAGGATTGTCAACTTTGTAGATCATACAATCCTTCATAAAGAATTATTAAGTATTTCTCACTCTAGACTCTGAAATAATAGAGAGAAAATTCACTGGTCATCAAGAAATAAATGTCCTTTTCAGAAATGTCAAGAAACCTGATTTGCTGATCCATTTAATAATTTCCTGATAAGAAACGGTTTCTTTGTGTTAGGTGATATGTTCTGTTGCTGAAAATGGAAGAAGAGAAGAATTAGGTCTTCTTTGTTGAGAAAAGGAAGTGTTCATTAAGTGTGATGATTGACACAAAAATACATTAACTATTTTCTATGTAACCATTACTTAAAGTATATTCAAGTACCTTCAATTTTATTGGAAAGAGGAAATTCATGTTATGGAAATTCATTCCACTGATGCAGAGCTGCAGTGTCTACTTAAGTTACAAACTGAAAGAATTACCTAGATCCCTTCCTGTAGATCAAATCACTAAGTGTCAGAGAACAAGCACTGCTATCTGAACCATCAAGTTGGTTCTTCTCTCCACTAAATATGACATTGCATCTAATTGCTTTCTTTGTAAATATTTTGGGAATGAGATCATCAGTGCTTCAACTGACCCCATGAGTATCTATTTCATATTCTCTTGAAGAATTGGTAGTGTAGACTGATGGGGAAGATGCAATTGACTACACTAAATAAGAAAGTAGCAACCAATTAATTTATTGGAATTCTAAGTAATTAGAATTTTGCCCAAGTTCTTCTCCCCCTAACTTGTCTAGCCATTCTTTCTTCTATCCCTTTTCTCCTTTCCCCAGTTGCACCTTTTTTCTTGAGATACAAAAATAAAAACATACTGTCATTACTGTATAAGAGTGTATATGTGTGTGACAGAGACACAGACACAGAAAGACGGAGACAGAGAAAGAGGGAGGAGTAAGGGAGGGACACACACACACACACACACACACACACACACACACAGAGAGAGAGAGATTTAATGATTTAATTGTCCTATAGAGTAACTTATTATCCCTGATACTTCTTAGTCCAAAACTTTCTCTGAGCTCCTTAAAGTGACTACTTTTGCATGTTCCACCATTAGTACAGTGCCTGCTTAGAGAAGACTTAATATGTTCACCTATTGTATTTATGATTTAATTTCTGGGGGAGTTTCTGGAGTGGAAACCTCAACTATAAAACGAGACTTTGTAGTTTTAAATCCTTTGTATAAATTTTAAGTTTTCTACAATTTTCATTACTTGGAGAACTCATTTTTCCTCTCTCTCCACTATACTACATTGCCTCTTCAATGAAAAAAAATGCAGATGAATGTTTATTTAAAATATAGCTAGATCAGTATAAATGAAATTACTTACAGAGTGTACATACAGAGAAAGATAATGCATCTATCATGAACCAAAGACCCTTTTCTGTATTATGAATCCTGCTGTCTTTTAATGACCCCTTATGCTTCATGCTGGTAAGATACTAGGGCATTCTTCAGTTTTTCATCGGAATCTTTTTCTCTCATGTTCATTTGGGAGATGGTTGCTTGAATTGCTCCATACATCAAGCAGAGACAGATTAGGGCAAGGGTACTTCACCTGGGGCTGTACAGTTGTTTGATTAATATTCTAACAATTGTGTTTCCATCAAATTAGTTTCCTTTAGAATCTTGTCCATTTTATTTTATAAATTTAAAATCTTTATTTTGAGCAGAGGTCCATAGATTTTACCAAAGGAGTCCATGACATAAAAGGAACAATTAAGAAACTCTAGACTAAAGGCTAAATTGACAAGGTGGAATGGAAAGAACTAAATAAGCCTAGATCCTCATTATCCCTTCCCTGTAATCAGAATTTGATATGGTATATTTTCTATATCTTAAAAAAAGTTATAGTGGGTCAGCCCAGAGAAACTTAGAGACAGAAAGGTCTGAAAACATTAAGATAAAATCTGGTGAAGAATGCATATGTCAGAGAACATTTTAGTGACCAGGAATATATGGAAGGCAAAGGCAGACCATCAAAATAGATTTCAGAGGAAGTGTATACTAGCCCAGGGAACAGGAATAATTGCCACCTGGCAGTTATCATGTACATTCCAGTTCTAAGTCACAGATCCAGGGTGAAGAGGAACATTTCAGGGCACGAGCCCTAGCTATGTACTGAGAAAGGAATAAAGAGAAAAGGATCTATATGCACAAAAATAGAATTATGTAGTAGATTTTTTTTTGTGATGACAGATTTAGAAATTGAAGGGATACCCATCAATTAGGAAATGACTGGACTCATTGTGCCATATGAATGTGTTGGCAAACTTTTGATTATAAGATATCATGAGGAAAATAGTTTCAAAAAAACATGGGAAGAATGAAAAGTAAATAGAAACAGATCATTGCACACAACTATAGAAATCTTGTAATGATGGTTTATATATATATATATATATATATATATATACATATATATATATGTATACACACACAAGCGTATATGTGTGTATGGTTAAAGATACAAACATCTATGTACATTTGCATTTATATGTGTATATAGACATATATTTGTATATAACAAATATTCCACATGTACAGTGAAATGCGTCCTGCATTGAACCAGAGAGGGCCTGGTAACCTGTTATTTTTCATGCTTTAAAGTTTACAAGAAATCTTTTTTTCCTTTTGTAAGGTAAATACTAACAGGTTGGTTATCCTAATTTTAAATATGAGGAAACTGAGACTTAAAAGTCAAAGCAGAAAGAAATTGGTTGGTTAGCCATTTCTTTGGAGAATAGTAAGAGGAAGATGATCCAAAAACCATGGAATCAAGCAACTAATAACTGAAGTGTATAAGATTCTGCATTAGGTTTCTCACATTTGTAGGGTTTCTTTCTTATATTCATGCTTTGAATCTTAGAAAGCTTTGATTGGCTCATGAATTCTCAACTATAAAGATCACCTTTAGGCATTCAAATACTCAAACTGAGAATATCTAAATTTTCACCTTGGCTACATATGTGTATACATATATACATATGCATATATATCTATATATATATATATCTATATACATAGATATCTATATATATCTATGCACATATAAATTGTTTTCTTCCTCTCTTCTCCTTTTGATGCCTGTAGGAATTTGAAAGAAATACATTTTCTCTTCCACACTGATCATTTTTGTTACATTTTTTCCCTTTGTGAATCCTACGATGAGCAATGAATTGACCTTGTTGAAATAGTCTTTCTCCTATATGGATCCTATTATGCATAATAATTTTTAACATTCTTAGAAAAACCCTTTGCTTTACCAATACAATATATATTACCAATATAATATATATATATTACCAATATATACACATATATTGGTGTATATGTATATATATATGTATATATATATATATATATAATTTATATAGTTTTTCCTTGGTAAAGCCTTTGATGTTAAGACAAACTTGATGGACATTTATATATATAGTTCTCTCTGTGTAGGATTCCATCTCAACCTTTGCCTCTGCTTCAACCTGAATACTAAATTCATGCCTCTAATCTAACCTTAATTCTATATGTCCATTCTATCTTATGCTGACATAAATTGGTCAATTAATAAATTATTGGGTATACTATTTACATTTATTTTATTTCTTCCCCTTTTGCAACTTTTTATGGCAAGTGAAATTGAATTGATCACAGAATTATTTTCCAATCATCACATTTAAAATCACATAATATCTTTTTTTAAAGGAACTTTCCTCATATATATTACATAGATGAAGACTTTCTCCTAAATGTCTTTTAATATTGTTGCTAAGTTTCTTTAAACCACTTCTGCCACATTGATTACATTTCTACAATTGATTTCTTCCATGTTTCCTTTCATGAAAGGACAAACTTGAAGAAAATACATATTCTTTTTCATAGTTTTTGACATTTATCCTATCTTTTCTTCCATGTGTAGGTTCTTTGATGAACCCTTTGTCCTGATTTGTGGAAGAGAAATTGAGCACACTCCTTACAATTAATTCTTTCCTATAAGTTCTCTGAAGAGCAATGAATTTTTTTTTCTGAATGAAATCCTGTCCATACTGATAACATTTGTAGGGTTTCTTTTTTGCATCACTTCTCAAGATAGGTGCTCTAGTCAAAGATGTTTCCTTTGTAATGTCCTGAATGGGATCCATATATCTGGCTAAGATACTCATTTTTGATATTTGAAATTATTGGGAACTTTGCCTTAACAAGTCACCCTGTAGTTTTCATTGCTGGCAATGTAAAAGGTTCCTCCTCCCTGGACTTATCCTGAATCAGTACCTGTTAATCATGGTGACTAGTATCTTCCCCTCAACTTCTGCTTTACAGACAATTAAAGCTTCACTACTCCTTTCCACTATTGGATGTACTAAATCACACAATTCATCAAGATTGACTAAGTAGATCTCACTCCAGGACCCAGAAACAATACAGAGACAATTTGCTGAGGAAGAGTCAAATATCCTTTTCAGACATTTTAACTTACCCCATTTACAGGCTGGGTAGATGAGGATTTAATAAATCAATACCCAATTAGTCAAAACATCTTGTTTGTATTGGGCAATGTGTTCTGAAGTTTTGAATGGAAGAAGAGTGACGGGACATTTTTGTTGCAAAAAACAAAACAAAACAAACAAAAATCAGCCACAGATTTAGTACAATGACTAGTAAAAATAATATATTAAATATTTTTACATATAATCATTATTTAAGTTGTTCTATCTCTTTACCTATGATTTCATTAGAATATGGATATTCTTAGTGGAGAAATTCACCCCAATGATGCAGATCTGCAACTCTTGTGTAATTTACAAATTGAAAAATTACCTGAAGTTCTTGTTGAAGTTGTTGGTGTTATAGTTTGGATCCTGATTAATCCCCAAGTTGGTCCCTCTTTCCATTATACATGACACTACTTCTAATGACTTTCTTTGTAGATATTTGAGGAACTATACCATCAGAACAATTGACCCCTCAAATATTCACTTATTCATTTTGCTACCTCCTCCTTCCTTGATGACTTTATCAATGGGCAAGTAGTCAGGCTGGGGCGGCAGTATGAACCTGGGAGTATGTCAAAAGGGTAAACAGTGACCAAGATTTATGGTGATTATAAAATTCCAAGTCCCCTGGCAATTTACTCTAAGATTTTTTTTTCTTTACCTAATTTGAACATCAAATTCTTTTGTTTCTAATTCCCTCCATCCCACTTCTTCCTCTTGGTTTAGGTATAAAAATCAAAATTCACTTTTATTGCAGCTGGAAAAGGGGCAGAGGAAAATGAGATTTAATTGCTATGTGCTTTCACTCATCATCCCTAATACTTCCTAATTCAAAATTTCTTTCCCTTATTGAAATGTAAACTCCTTAGTACAGGAACTCTTTCTCTGTTTTGGTGTGCTCAGGGATAAGCACAGCAATTGGCCTAGAGTAAAAACTTAATAAGGACTTTTTCCTTCATGAGTTGAGTTAAAATTTCAACATTGGGGGAAATTTCTGGTATGGAACCCCTTCCACTGAGGGAGATTTTAAAGCTCTTTTTACATTTATCTTTCCTTGAGGTTCCAACTTTGTCATTTACATTGCCTCCAAATTAAAAAAAAAGAATACATATGAATATTTATCTCATATATGGCCATTATTATTTTAAGTCAACTCATTTACTAAGAAAGAATCACAAGACACCAAATCTTTCCATTACAACCACAATGAGCCAAAGACTAACCTTTATCTTAAACTGGTATCCTTGTATGTCCTGCTATCTTTTTCAGATAAATTTTACTTCCTGCTAGAAAGATATTGGAGCAGTAGATCAGTGGTGCTGTACCACTAGCCCTGGTGCTCCCAGTCCATCCTGCCTTGTGCTTCAACCCCACTCATCTCCATGGCTGACTTCAACTCCCTACATGTGATAAAAAAGGAAACCCGTGGCGGCAGCAGGTAAATGAATCAGAGGATCACTACAGAGCCTGTAGTAGGAGCAGGATGGCAAGTGAGAGCAGCAGAAAGAAGCTGAGGAAAATGTGGCAGCTCTGAATTGATGGATCTATTTAGTTGAGGAAGAGTTGGATCAAGCCCAGAAATAGCTGGCTATAGCCCTGCAAAAACTGAAGGAGACAGAAAAGGCAGCTGATAAGAGTAAGAGAGAAATGAAGATGATTGAGAATCAGGCAATGAAGGATGAAGAGCAAATAGAAATTCAGAAGGAAGCCAAGTTTATTGCAGAGGAGGCTGATCACAAATATGGGGAAATAATCCATTAAGTCTAGTTATCCTTGAGGGCGAGCTGAAGTGAACGGAAGAGTATGGTGAGGTATCAGTGTGATGATTTCGAAGAAGGGCTGAAGAAGTCCACCAACAAGCTGAAATCCTTGGAGATTACATCTGAGAAATATTCTGAAAAACAGGTTAAGTGGAAAAAGAATTCAGACTTCTGCCTGACAAACTTAAAAGAGGCTGAGATGCAAATAGAATCTGTGGAAAGAACTGTTGCAAAACTGGAAAAATCCTTTGAAGATTTGGAAGAAAAACTTGCCCAGGTCAAAGAATAGAATTTACATGAGACACTAGATTAGACATTAAATGAATTTAACTGTATATGAATGAAGAAATAAGAATCGTGTTTGCCAGCAACTCAAGAATTTCCCTTTCTTTGTGAGAAATTTCTTTTATTATTGTATTTTTTGGGGCAGCTAGGTGGCGCAGTGGATAGAGCACCAGCTCTGAAGTTAGGAGGACCTGAGTTCAAATCTGGTCTCAGACACGTAACAGCTGTGTGACCCTGGGCAAGTCACTTAACCCCAATTGCCTCAGCAAAAAGAAAAAAAAAATTGTGGGATTATTATTGTATTTTTTTCTTTATTGGAAATATCAATCCACTATGAACACCTAACCAATGTTTGTTATCAGAGAAGCTTAAGGCATCAGTTAAAACTAGTTCCTCTTTTCAAAGAGCACCCTAGAGATTCTAGTTGACTTTTTTCATCTTTGAATTGCATTTTTTTCCTTAGGCAGGTAGCATTTTTGACTTAGATCAAAATCTCTAAGATTGAGGGCTCTCTGTTACATGCTAGGAAATGGCAGGGAACCCAACTGAACTACTGGATCATGTTTGGGTCATTTTAAGAATACAAGTATTCCATGCCATCCTGAAACTTTTTTACAGAAGGGCAAGGACCATCTTCTAAAATGGGTGGAGATTTTTCATTCATAGTGAAAAGGCTGTTTTAGGAAGTAGTAAACCAAAGAATGGCCTTTTGTGACCCTTCCTCCTACTCCATCCTGCAGGGCAAACATCCTTTAAACTTTAAAAGATTGTAGCATTTAAATTTGGACCAATATAGTATTCCCTCAAGAAGAAGTTGACTTCTGCAAAGCAACTGAAAGTCTGGATGTAAATAAGAAATGATATTTGTTCTGTTCTCTGATTCTCCTTAGCTGAACATTAGCAACAAAGTCAGTGAGCAGTTCAGTGGAAATTAATATGGTGGCCTACCTCCCTAATAGTCATAATCTGGTAGTACTTTCCAACATTGATTCTAGTCCCTTTACACGGCACTTTCTGTGTCCATGGATCTACTGGTTAGAAATACAAGACTAAACATGCTTCACTATCACTAAAGGAAGAATAAAATTGGATTGTCTTGATTTTATTTTACATGCCACAGTTTGGAAATGGAAGATTGTTTCTTCTGTTTTGGAGGGATTTTAATTCCTATTTTTCTACCAGTTTATAAAAAAACCCAAAACCTCCTGATTTAACTGAATTCAGAGAATCAAATAAACAGTTACTATTTGTAAATGGTTTCCTTGTGTACAATTTAATGGTAAAATATTCCTCAGCAATGTGGAACAGATATACTCAAGTTTGTGATTTAAAAATACTCTGCTCATAGCATGTAATCCCAATCCTGATTCCTATTTATTAAGCATCATGCTACCTACAAACACATTAGGAAATGTAAAGCTGAATGAAACCAGTGGTTTTCATTTAGATCTTTACCAAATGTATCATATTCTTAGTATCATCTTTTTGTAAAATAATTTTTAAATAAACTAAAATAAATAGAAACATTTTGGAATATCCTTCAACTTTTCATCTAACCCTTTTGGTCTTTAACATCTTTATCTTAGAGTTATTAGAAAATTAGGCAATTTGAGCAGTAATAGAATAGAGGAAAGCTCTTAGCCTGGGATCTGGGAACTTGTTTAATATTTTGAAGAAATTTGATGAAATGCTCAGGACCCTGGATGAAGAGTCAGAGAATCTGAACTTTAATCTCACCTTTGCTGGCTACTAGCTTTGGAAATTTGGTAAAGAACTCTTATAATCCATACTTTTTCTATTTGTAAAGTTACCTCAAAGTAAAGAAGCAATGTCAAAGACTCCCACCCCATTAGAAAATCTAGGATTCATGAACTTGGGAGGTTTGGCTTTGAGAAAACATTTGTGAGCCATGAGAACTGTCTTTGAGGATTGAAAAGGGTATATATAACATGAAAAAGGTATGAGATTTTTTTTCCTCAGTTTTAGTTTGCAGACAAAGTAGGACACAAGGATAGAAAATATAGAAAGGCAGATTTATCCTATGAAATGTAATGAATTGATGATTTTAAACAAATCATTTGTCATACTGGTCACATGTCCTGGATTTCTCCTCTGTGTGGATACTCTGGTAAGCTATCAATTTTGACTGCCAACAGTAATTTTAATCTTACTGATCACATTTAAACTGTCTTTTCTGTATGTGAGTTTGATCATCAGAGAAGTGATGCTTCTGAAAGTTTCTTTGCCTACCGATGACATTTGTAGGGTTTCTTTTCCTTCTGACTACCCAACATGTGTCCTCCTGTCAAACATGTTTCTCTTGTGGTTTCTTGAGACAGCTGCATTTTCAATTCTTGCTCAAGATATGCTTCTGGTGTTCCAACCTATTAGAAAATTTCCTCAGATGAGTCGCTGTGTAGTTTTCGTTGGTGAAAATGTAAAGGTTCCCACTTCCCACTGCCCCTAAGGCAGACTCTGTTAATGTGCAAGGGGAAAAAAGAGAAAGTTACATGATAACATATAGATATAGATAGATAAAATAAAAGGTTGTATGTAATAAACTTGCTATTTAGTATGTATCCTCCCCCTTTTACTATGGTATGGAAATGCTTGTTTAATCTCTTAAATTTAGAATAAAATAACTAAATTTTAAAAAAAAGACTAAAAAATGGTGACTAAAATTTTAGTGATTGGGGGATTTTAAGGTCACTGATAATTTCCCATAATTTACTTTGTCTCCTATTTTGTTTTTCCAATTCTGACACTTTCATCTATCTTTGCCACAATCCTATTCTTTCTATGGGCACTTCTAATGGAAGCATTGTTGCTGGAAGGCGTGATTTAATTGCCCTGTAAATCAACTCATCCTCCCTAGCACTTCCTCATCTGAGACTTTCTTTCCAAGACTCTATAGAATAGAAAGACAGGTACTGGGTTTTTTTCCCACTGTTTATATTGGTATCCCTTAGCATGAGAAACAGTTAGATGGAAGATTTGGATAGAGCACCAGATCTGAAATTCTAATCTGGCCTCAGTCATTTACTAGCTGTGTGATCCTGGAGAAGTAACTTAGCCCTTAGTTTCTGAAATTATCTGTAAAATGAACAGGAGAAGGAACTGGCAAACCATTCAAGTATCTCTTCAAGAAAACTCCAAATGGTGCCATGAAGTGTCAGACACAAGTGAAACAACTCAACAACCACAACAATCCTTTGCATGGAGGATGGTACAGAGCAAAGTTTTTCATTTGTTTCATTGTTGGTAATTATCATTTTGTCATTGAGAATTCTCACTGCGGGAGTCTATTACCTCTTTTATCATTTATCATCACTTGGAGACCCAAGTCTATGCCTCAATCCACTATCCTACATTGCCTCTGCAATAAAAAAAAAAAAAAAACACAGATGGATCTTTATCTGATACCTGACCCTCATAAGCTTAGGCCAAATTGCTTACTCCAAACAATTGCTTTCCCTGAGGAAAAAAAAAAAAGACAATCCTTTTCTTGAGTTGGTATCTCTGAAATTCTTTCAGTATTCTTTTTCTAAGCATAAATATCCAATCTCTGAGGCAAGGTATTGTAGGAGCTTAGAGTTTCTCTATTATAAAGTTTCTGATGAATCCTAAAGTTTGTTTACAACTGACGATTTTTTGTCATAATATTGAGAGCATTAATAGTTTTTCTCTTGTGTATTTTCTGATGTCTATAAAAATTTGATGCAGGTTGAATCCTCTCCTATATTCACTACATGTACTGGGATTTCCCCCGTAAATGGACTCATGAATGCTCTGGACTATTCTTAGAACGAAGTCTTTGGTGTATCTTAACACATGTGGATACTCGAGTAGTGAGATGAGCTTTCTAGCTGAATCCTTTACCTCCCTGATCACATTTTAAAATTTTCTACTCTGGGTAGGCTTTATGAGATATATAAAAACTTGTTTGATATCTGAACTTGTCATTACCCTTTTTACATTTATAGGGTTTCTCAGCTTTGTGGATTTTATGATGCTGACTGGAGGGAAAGTGAGGGCAGTGACCTTACACAGCCCTCCCTCACTTCAATCCAATTCACTTGCATGTCATGGCATTGCCTCCCTGATATCGTGACCCTCTTCGAGAATGATCTTTGAATATGATTCCACTCTGATCATATTTGTAGGGTTTCTTCCTCATTTTGTGGATTCTCTGATGTTCACACAAATTTAACTAATCACTGACTTCTCTTTCACACATTTGTAGTATCTCTCTCATGTGTGTTCTTAGATGTTTATTGAGTTTACTTTTCCAAAGAAATTTTCCACCGTAGTGATATTTATAGGGTTTTTCCTCTTGATAGATTTTATGGAGCATACTAAAATTTGATTGATATTTGAATTGCTTTAAACAAATTTTAAATATATAAAGTTTTTTTCCCTGATGCTCTGACAACTTTAATTAATCCATGAATTCCAATTAATCACATCTATGAGATTAAATCCATAGGCACCTTCTGATGTTTATGAAAACTTGATCAAACTTTAAAATCTTTTCCACCATTTTGGCATTTATAGGGCTTTCTTCCTATAAACACTCTTTAATACCTAAACAAATTTGATCAATCTCTTCCACACAGATCACTTGTATAGAGATTTTCTCTTATATGAATCCTTTGATATCTATTGAGATGAGATTTCTGAAAAACCTTTGAGTCACACTATTTATATTTTGTGTCTTTTCTCTGGATGTCCTCCTTTTGTCACAATGATCATAATTACAATTTTTCCTTGTTTTGTGGTTTTATTAATGAAAATGAAGTTTTTGTCAGACAAAAACATTTCCAACACATAGAATATTTATTAGCTTTTTCTCCCAGGGGATTTGTCTACTACTTGACAGATAATTATGAAATCAACATGAATTTCCTGCTATTAGATTCATGAGATTTCTGCTCTATCAGCCAACTTGGTTGGTTATTTTGGCTTACTGCCTTAAACTTAGAAACTGGAGAAATCTGTTCTACCAAATCAGATACAAGCTAGTCTTAAGGCTTCTGTGACTTGTTATAGTAGAACACTTTTTGAGGGTAAGTTTTTCCTCAAGTATATTTTGGCTGGCAAACTGATTTCAGCTTTCTTCCAAGACTTGTACCCCTTTCAAAGATGCTTTCTTCTTAGTGTCATAAGTGGGATCCATGTCCAAATCTGGCCAATTTACACACTTTGAGTGTTCTAGGCAATGGAGAACTTTCCCTTGAGGAATCACCCTATCATTCTTCTAATGAAAATTATAAAGGTCTCACTTCTCTAGCCTTACCCATGGGGCAAGTTCTGTTCATCAGATTCCCTGAAAAATTCCCCCTTGGATATTTGCATCACTAATTGTTAATACTTTACTATTCCCTAGACTTTCCAGGAGAATATTATTGACTATTCTAAATCACCCAACCCTTCTTTACAGTTGACCAGAAAATTCTTACTTCAGTCCTCTTAAAAATTAAATATGGAATTTACTGAAGAAGGGATCTAAAAATAAAAATTCTTTAAAAATTATATTTCAAAAAGTTATATGTAAAACAATTTTTTAAAACATTTGTTTTTAAAATTTTGAGTTCTGAATTACAAGGTCAGCTAATAATTCTGTTTGTTGTGCTTCCTAGGAAGTTCACATATTTGATGCCATCCCTTTCTGCTATTAAATGATTTTTAAAATGTAAAAAAATAATAAAAATTTGATTTCCAGATTCTCCTCCTCCTTCTCTACACACCCCTTTGGAGACCCATGTAAAATATTTCCATAAAAGCCATGTTGCAAAAGAAAACATAAATCTCTCCCCCCCCAAAAAAAAACCCTCCAGAAAAAAAATTAAAAAGTATGTTTCAGTTTGTATTCAGACACAATCAGTTCTCTCTCTGGGTATGGATAGCATTTTCCTCATAAGTCCTTCAAAGTAATCTTAGATCATTGTTTTGCTGAGAATTGCAAATTCATTAAAGGCTGATCATTCTACAACTTTGGTATTATTATGTATTATATTTCACTTTGCTTGAACTCATGGAGGACTTTCCAGGTTATTCTGAAAGCATCCTCCTCCTCATTTCTTTTAGATCAATAATATAACTTCATAATCACATACTACATTTTATTCAACCATTCCCCAGTTGATGGTCATCCCTTCAATTTCCAGGTCTTTGGCCTTGAGAAAAGTTGTTATAAATACATATAAGTTCTTAAAATAAAAGTTCTTTTGAGAAATTTCATGTACTTTTTCATCTACTGATTAGGAGAATAAGGATACTACCAATCACTCCCCAACTAGGGAAAAGATCTGTCTCTTTATTTTGGAGTTTAGAATGGAAGAAGGGTAGCAGTGTGATCTTTTGATACAAAGAAGTAATCATAGGCTTAACACATTTGTTAGGACAAAAATTTCTTAAATCCTGTGATATTTACTCCTTACTTAATTTATTCAACCTTTGTACTTCTGATTTCATTGGAAGGAGGATTTCTTGGTGTGGAAATTCCCTCCATTGATGCAGATCTGCAGTGCAAGTGGGAGTTACAAATGGAAAATAAAATATCAGCACCATTTGCTCACGTAAAAAAGGTCATTAGATGTCAGAGTGAGGGTGCAGACTCAGTTCCTCATAAGTCTGAAGGAGTCTATTTCTACAAAATAATATTCTGTCTCTAAGGATGATGATTGTAAGTATTTGAGGAACTACAGGATGAGTTCTACTATGATCACCATGGGCATTCTTTTAGTCCCCATGTTTCCTCAGCCTTCTCAGATACATGAATGTGGAAAGAAAGTTGACCCAAATGGCAAGAGCCCTGGAAATCATGCCATGAAACCATCAATTGAAGAAGCAGTTAATTGAACTATAAGGAACACTTGAAGTCAGAGAACCAGAGATGAACGTCAGTTGTTCCACCCATTAATAGAAAATTAAACAATTTCTCTCTTCTAGCCCTCATTTTAAATTAGTGGTATCAGACAACCTCAAAGGATCTTTTCAGTCCAGAAATATATGATCCTGTGAAATTGGGTGATTTGTTTTTGAGAAAACATCTATGAGCTGTGAGGGCTTTCTAAACATTTGAAGGAGCATCACACAGAAGACTGGTTCTTCTTTATCCAACAAGATAACTGGGAGAAATGGCAAGAATATAAGAGATATAGATTTAGTCTTGAGACAAGGGAATCAGGGGAAAAGTCTCCCAAGCACAGCTATGATAAAGGGCAACTGACTTTTTCAAAAGAAAATTTCTCCCTCATTTGAAGGCTTCAATAAAAGCCTGGAAAATCACTTGTGAGAAGAAACAAGCATCTCCCTAAGTTTAACCTGAATCAAATGGGAGAACTGTGCGAAGCTGGATTATGAATAGAGAGACAAAGAAAGCCCGAGCAAACACTCAGGGATCAACCAACAGCAATGAAGGAGAATGGGCAAAATTAAAAAGCAATTACAATTTCACCATAAATGATGCTTGTCACCACATAGGGTTTGTTGTTTAATACATTTTCTGATAATCATCCAAAATGGAATTTCTGGATAAAATGTTTTCCAGAAATGACATTTAACTAGGTCCTTCCAGGTGCTGATTTCATGTACATAAATGGCCAACCCCAGAGTCCAGATTTTCTGGGACTTGTCTCCTGTCTGGGGTTTCTCTAGAGATCCTTTCACGACTACCAAGACTTTGTTATAGTGATGAGAGTCACAGGAATTCACTCTTTTGAATTTTCTCAAGTAAATAAAAATCTGAGAACTGGATGGATCCTCTCCCTCATCCACCACCTATATGAGTCTTCTCCTCAAATGCTTGATATTTCAGCTCAAGAAAGGACCTTAATGTCTGGAAGCTCATCCTGCCAGGTGATCTTCATAATCTTCCTAAGAATTGTCTTAGGAAGTGATTCAATTTTCTGGCATGGTGGGTGCTCATATATTGTCCAAGTTTCATAGGCATACAAAAATAAAGTCAACCTCAAGACTTTGTAGAACTTCAGTTTGGTGGCCATTCTAATCCCTCTTCTATTCCACACTTTCCTTCCGAGCCTCCCAAACACGGAACTAGCTTTGGCAAAGCAGTGTCCATCTCATTATCAGTGTGGACATCCCTGAAAAATATCCTGCCAAGATAAGTGAACTTATCTACAGTATTTGCTTACATCCATTTGCTGTAATGGATGGTACCACATATGGATGGTGTGGTGCTGGCTGATGGAGCATCAGTGTGCTCTTGGTATCAATTAATGGCCAAAATTAGCCTAAACAGCAGAGAATCAATATATATGTTATATGTATGTACAATGTGGGGGCAGCTGGGAGGCACAGTGGACAGACCATCTGTCCTGGAGTCAGGAAAATGTGAGTTAAAATCAAGGCTCAGACACCATTGCTATGTGACCTTAAACTAATCACTTGCTCTGTTTGCCTCAGTTTCCTCATTTATAAAAGGAGGTATTAAAAATATTTATCATGCAGGGTTGTTGTAAGGATCAAATTAAATAATCATTGGAAAGTATTTAGCATAAAGCCTGGCATATAAGAGCTATTATATAAATGCTAACTGTAAATATATGTACATACATATGTAATGCATATGTATATATTGAATTAATATATGTAATATATATCTATTTATGCATATATGTACAATGTATATATATACATACAAGTATATGCATATATACATGTATAATCATATATATATCCATTATACTAAAGGGAGAATTAGTAGCTAGGGGAATTAGGACTGGCCTCTTGGGCTAAGCTGAGCAAAAGGTATGAGATTCCTAGAGGTACTTGGAGGAAAGAAGCATATTCTAGGAAGAAAAGATAGCCTGCGAAAAGAGAGAGAGCTTCCCTATGTCCTATATGGGGAACAACAAGTGGACCACTTTGGTGGAATCTAGAATTGGGGGAGAGGTTCGATATGTAATTAGCCTGGAAAGAGAGGTGACCTCAAAGGGCCCCTTCATTTCTTAGAATCTGATCTGAGACCCCAATTTTTGTTTGAAAAACGTACCAATCTTTAAGTTTCATGGAGTATTTATACACAAATCTTTTTTTTTTTAAACTTTTGGGTGAAAATTTTGAGATTTGTAAAGTTTGTGAAATTTTTCATGACTATTTAGTGCTCTTGGAATACTTAACAGAGTACATGTTTTTTCCTCTCTAATTTAAAGAAAATATGACCTTCTAAATTTAGAGTAGTTTATTTGGTTGCCTATTTTCTACAATCAGGATCAAGATAACTCTTTTCCTTTCCTTTCCTTTTGGTCCCATCTTTGGAAATCAAAGTACATTTTGATTGAATTCAGATCCTTCCTAGAAAGGAAGGTCCTGCTTTGTTTAGGCCTTGGGTAATATTGCCTCATGAGACTTTTAGAGCCTGAATGTGGATGTGAAAATAGGCTGATAAATAGCATTCTTTTTGAGAATGACTTCTGAGAAATGGGAACCTATCAAAGATTTCTAGGAAGAATGATTCACACAACCTCTCCTCCCCCAATTTTTCATATTTGAGAATGATCCGCTAGTACTAAACTTCCTTGGAAAATAAGGTTATGATAACTCTACTATAGAGAATGGAAAATGAGCCTTTCCTCTTAACCTGATTGGAGGGATCAGCAGCAGCAGCAGAACAGTGGCCATTTGATTCTTCATTGATGGACAATTTTAATAGGGCTTTGACACTTTTTCTTTTGGATAAGATGAGGAATCATATCCACATTTATGTAAGTCTCTCTGGCATTCCCTCTCTGCATAAATCCACAGTGTAGCACTGATATCTGGCTTTAGTTTAGTGGTATAAAATATAAAAGTGTTGAGATTGCTAGTTCAATATCAGGAGGATGTGAGCTTGATTCCTGTTTCAATCACATTATCCTATTTACCTCAATTTCTTCATGTGTACTGTTTTGTGACTTTAGGTGAATCACTTCACATTTCTTAAAATGGACAATGGTGATAATGTTTCCTGTGGTACTGACCTCACAGGATTGAATCAAATGAGACTATATATCAAAAGGTCTTTGCAAACTTTAAATGCTAGATAATTGCCAGATATAATGATGAGGATGAGGAGGGCATCTTTTTGCTGGAAATTATAACTTTAGCAGAAATTTAGTAGCACTTTAAGATTATCAAAGCCCTTTGACATACAATCCAGGGGTCTCAGAGCAGTTGTCATATCCACTTAGCAGATGAGGAAACGGGCTGAGAGAGATTATGTGACTTGCCCACGATCAGATGAGTCAGATGAGTTGTTCCCTCCCTCCCTCCTTCCTTTCTTCTTTTTCCTACCTTCTTACTTCCCCCTTATTTTCCTCTCTCCTTCCCTCCATCCCTTTCCCCTTCTTTCCCCCCTTTCCTTTCTTCCTTTCATCTTTCCTTATTGGTAAAATGGAAGCATAGACTGATGGTACAGTTGAGAGATTTAAGACTGTTTGCTCTAACCCTACCCCTTTATGGAGTTGGATGCTTTACACTTGCACACCTTTTTCAAAGTACCTCTCAGCTGTATTCTTGTTTTTCCTCTTAAACTATTATTTATTGTGTGGGATAGAAGGCTCTTGGAAAAGAGGAGAGAGAAATATCCTGGAGATAACTGTGAATATTTAAGAAAATAAATATCAATAAAATATATCAATAAAAACTATTTAAAAAAAATTTAAGACTGTCCAAAACCATTACAGTCCAAGATAAATGATCATTGGAACAGTGTCATCCTGGAGCAGTGTCTCTTCTGGTTTGTCACAAATCTCTCCTTGTATCTGTCCCCTAATAAACAGTATCACGAATGACTTAAGTAAAAATGCGTCATGGTTAACAAAATTGCAGCTGCCCCTGGGTCGGAAGAAATAGCTCATGTAGTGGATGACAGAATCGAGGTCAACAAAGGGATTTAGTGGATTAGAATTATTGACTGAACCTAAGATGAAATATTAAAAGGACAAATATAAAGACCCTTTGCCAGCTCGTAATCTATGAAATTGTGAAGGCCCGCAGTTAAGTTTAAAATAGATGTTTTTAGTAGCATAATGGAGACTTGATGTCAGGGGACATGGTATGGTGAAAAGTACTAGAGTTGGGGCCCAAGGATCTGAGTTAGAAATTTAAATCTCTATGCCTTTGGGCGAGCCATTTTCCTTTTCTTCAGCATCTTCATTTGAAAAAATGAAGAAAAGGCTTCTGAAGTTCCTTTCAAGTCTAACTCACAGAAGGGAAGAGAAGAAAAACTTATTAAGCACCTGCTATGTGCAAGGCAGTAAACTGAAAGGTATACAAAGATTACTTTATTCTCACAGCAACTCTAGGAGGTAATACCTTTTTTAGAAACATTTTAAAATTGAAGAAACCGAATAGACAGAGGTTAAGGGTCTTGCCTAGGATTATCCAGCTAGAAAGTTCTCAAGGCTGAGTTTGAACTCAGGTATTTCTGACTATAGGCTCAGTGTTCCATTTCTTGTACCACCAGCTGCTTTTATAATCCCTTGATTTAGAAGGTGCTGCTCACTACAAGTTCTATAAGCTCACATTGCAAATTGTTCAGCCACAAAATGTGATTTTATGTTAATATTTCCTTGGATCTCTCATCTCATCAGCAGGTGCATTTATTTCATTGGTGCAGATTGCAGTTCATTAAAAAGCAGCCCATTGTGTAAGTGTGTGTGTGTGTGTGTGTGTGTGTGTGTGTGTGTGTGTGTGTGATGTGAACTGGGGGTGCAAATTGGGGTAGAATATCCCATTGAGAACTGGCTTATCTGGCTCCTCTTCCCTGGTCTGATCACACCTGCAGGTACAGAGAGCTTGCCCCCAGGTGGGTGCAGAGTTTCAAATTCAGTTTTTCATTTGTTCTTCTAATGTATGTCTCCATGTATACTGACTCAGTTTAATTCTATCAACAAATATTTATTGAACACCTATTATGAAACAAAGAAAATGAAAGACTCTGTGATTCAGCAGAAAGAGCCCCTCGTCTGCGGTCTAAAAGCTTACCATATAATTCTGTCTCTGAAACTCCATGTTTGATTCTTGGAAAACCATAGTCACAATCATCTCCAGCTTCAGGTTTATCCTTTAAAAAATTGCAGGGACAGAGTACTGCTCCTGGAGTCAGGACAACCTGAGTTCTGTGACACTGAGCAAGTCACTTACCTACATGTGCCTCCAGAAAAAAAAAAGAAAGAAAAAAAGAAAAAGAAAATAAGTGTCTTCAATGGCTTCTGTGTTCTTTCAGCCCCTTTCAGCTCTGAGTTTATGATATTATGTGGAGATCAGAATTAATGGCCTCTCCTACAGAGACTCTGAACACTATTGCTGCAACTTTAAGAGAATGAAATCTTAAGGAGTCAACAATTGCACCCTCCACAGGAGTCCATGAGGAGAATGACAGTTTAACTATCATTTTTCACATACAATTAACTATCTTGGCTAAAGGAGTGATGGAGACTGCTTGAGACAAAGTTCTAAGAAAATAGATGTTCTGAAACATTGAATTTAACTGTTATCTTGAAAAGATACATCGTGAAGAGTTTATGAGAAAGCTCTTTATTTGCCACCAGGAGAGGACAACGTGAGACTGTTTCTAGACTTGAGAACATTTAGTAGGACAGTTTGTCATTAAAAAGGATTTGGGCTATACTGTTTTCCCCTTATTGCAATACATTTTTTCCTTTCC
>JAJPUD010000063.1:645916-659236 GCA_023553655.1 Myrmecobius fasciatus
CTTTTAAATTTCATGTAATCAAAATTATGCATTTTATTTCCCCATGATCCTCTCTTGTTTAGTCATAAACTGTTCCATTATCTATATATCTGGTAAACATATTTTCACATGCTCTTCTAATTCATTTATGACATTACTCTTTAAGGATTCACAAAGACTAATAATTTTGTTTCCTCATTACCTGTTCTTATTTCTTCAATTTCTTTTTTCTTATTGTTATAACTAGCATTTCTATTAAAATATCTAACAATAACAGTGATAGTGGACATGCTTTCAGCATCTCTGGTCTTATTAGGAAAGCTTTTAGTTCATTCCCATTATAAATAATGCTTGCTATCTTAGTTTTAGATAGATAATATTTATTTTAAGAAGGGTTCTGTTTTTTACTATTATCTCTAATGTTTTAATTAGTATCACATTTTCACTTTTTCAAAGGCTTTTTCTGCATTTGTTGATATAATCCTATGATTTAGCTTTCATATTTATCTTTTTTATGTTTTTCTTGAATCTTGTGTTTGAATGTCACATTTTTATTCAGCTTTGATCTTTTCATCAGGAATACTTATAAATCCTCTATTTCATTAAATTTCTACATTATCACTTAAAAGATCCAAAATTAAGTTTTGCTGGCTAGGTAATATTCTTGATTCTACTGTCAGTTCTTTTGTCTTCTGGAATTTCATATTCCAAATCCTCTATTCATTGTACATGGTAGCTGATAAATCCTATGTTATCCTGACTATGGCTCCAAGTTTCTTTCTTTATGGTTTGAAATATTTTCTCTTTGACCTGGGCACTCTTGAATTTTTCATTTTGGGATCGTTTTCAAATGGTGATCAATTAACTCTTTCAATTTCTATTTTACCTTCTGATTTTAGGATATCAGGCAATTTTCCATCACGATTTCTTGAAATATGATATCTTAAATATTTTCTTTGATCATGTCTTTCAGTCTAATAATTATTAAATTATCTCTTTTCCATGTATTTTTTAGAATAGTTCTTTTTTCTGATAAATTTTTTTTCACATTTTCTTTCTGTTTTTTCATCTTTTGGACTTTATTTATTTATTTATTTATTTTTGATGTCTCATGAAGTCATTAACTTCCTCTTAAAACATTCTAATTTTTAAGGTATTATTTTCTTCAGTGAGCTTTTGTGTTTCTTTTTTCCATTTATTCAATTTTGTTTTTTAAGGAACTATTTTCTTCAATGAATTTCTGTATCACCTTTTCCATTTGGCCAATTCTGATTTTTTCAAATCATATTTTCTTCATTATTTTTGTATCTCTTTTTCCAGGTTGTTATTATCTTTTAATAATTTTGTTCCTTTGATTTCATTTCTTTACCTAATTTCCCCCCTACCACTCTTATTTGAGTTTAAAAAAATTAGCTCTGAAATTCTTGTTGGGCTTGTATCCAGTTCACGTAGTTTTCTTAAAGGTTTTGCATATAGCTATTTTGTCTTTATTATTTTCTTTAATGTTTATGTCTTGATCTTTCGTGTCACAATAGTACCTTTTTATAGTCGAGTTCTTCTTCTTGTTTTTTGTTCATTCCCTACCCTATTTCTCGAATTTGAACTTTATTTTATGGTTAGATTCTATTCCCAGTTGAGAAGTATTGATGGTAGTCGTTAATGAGAGAGGAGTCTCAAACTTCAGGCTCCTTCCACACTGATTTTTTACAGCTAGTCTTGAAAGATCAGGAGTTTTTGGTACTTCTCAGGTAGTATGATCATCTCTGGCTTGAAAGCTCCCAAAGCTTTTCTTGCTTCCTGGAACTATCTGGTTCCATCCCTAGTGTTTCATCCAAATGCACTTCAGGTCATCTGCCCCCTCCCCTCCTTTGTCACAGTTCTCTTGACATTTTGCTAAGTTGTAAAACACTGGAAGAATGTCTTACTCTGACCTTTTGTTGGCTCCACCACTCCAAAATTTGGTTGGGGATATTATTTTAAAGTGTTTGAAGGGCAATGTTGTGAGAGCTCAACTGAGTGCTTTCTCTATTCTGCCATTTTGGCTCTCTACCCAGAAGTCCTCTAAATATAGACTTTTGACACTTAAAGCAGGGAGAATCAAAACTGAGATAGAAATCTATAGACCAATTGCGCTCATAAATATTGAGAATTTTAATAAAATATTAGAAAGGAGATTACAAAAAGATATGACAAAGATTCTACACTGTGACCTGGCTGAATTTGTAACAAAAATCAAGCATTGCTTTGGCATTAAGAAATTTATAAACATAATTAATCTTATTAATAACAAGAATAACAAAAATCATGTGGTTATATCAATAAGTGAAAAAGAAAAACTTTTCAAAAGATAGAGCACCCATATCTCTTCAAAATAGTGGAAATCCTGTTAATAAATATATCTTTCATTAGCATGAAAAGTTTACCTTGCTTATTCAGTTCCAGACTAGTAACTTTGATAGAATTATTGCACATAGCTAGAAAAAAAATAACCAAAAAGAAGCATCCACATCAGCCATACTCAAACAGCTCATACATGTCTCAGCCCATGATTCCCTGAAGTGTTTCTTTACTTTGTCCATATGGGATATCCCTTTCTATTAACAGTTCTTTTTATACATTGTTTTCCTCATTATTATGTGAACTTTTTGAGAGTAGAGATTGTCTTTTTTGCTTCTATTTTCAGTATTTAGTACACTCCCTGAAACCTACTAATGGCTTAATAAATCTCCCCCATTTTTCTGTGTCTCTGTCTCTGTTGGTCTCTTTGTGTGTTTCTGTCTCTATTTCTTTCTGTCACTATCTGTCTCCTTTTTCTCTCTCTTTCTCTTGTCATCATTATCATTATCATCATCATCATCATCATCATCATCATCATCAACTATCCAAAAATCAGAGTCTTATCATTCTATGTTTTATATTATACTAGGTGTTCATTTCAGGTAGGGTCTGAACTGGATGACCACTGAGATTCATTTCACCTGCAATAAGGTACTCTGAACCCCTCTCTTTGCAGTACTAATGCTTTCCAGAGCACAGCACATGTCTTCTCCTGTTAAACTATAAGCTCCTTGAGGGCAAGGACTGTCTTTCTTTTAGCTTCTATTAATGTTCTCATCACTTAGCAAAATGCCTAGCACACAGTAAGCACTTCACAAAAACTTCTTGACTTAACTTATTGACAACAACTCTTTGGCATCATTTTTACAAGTATTATTATCCCAATTATAAATGAGGAATTGAGTTTTGAGAGTTTAAGTGATTTATGATTATATGAATGGTCAGTGTGTGAGACAATATTGAAATCAGGCCAGTGCTAAGGGTTCTGTTCTCCCTACTATGCCTTCTCAAGTGCTCATTTCTTACAGCATAATAGTATTCCATTATATTTATATGCCACAAATTATTTAGCCACTCCTTAAACTAATCATTAACTCTTTAGTTTCCAGTTTATTTTCACATTGAAAAGATCTACTATAAATATTTGGACTGTAAACATAATTATTTGGACATGTATGACTTTTTTCTTTATCTTTTCCCCCCCTCTTTTGGATATAAACCTAGCAATGATATATTTGGGTCAAAAGATAAACACTCTAGTAATTATGTTGTAAATAATCCCTCATTTCTCCTAGAACGGTCACAGGTTTACTGACAGTGTCTCAATATTCTTATTTCCCAAAAATTTTCAATATTTTATATAATATTTACTAAATTATATATCATATCATATTTCTTTTTACAATCTTGCAGTTAAAGGACTTGAAATGAAATCTCAAAGTTATTTTAATTTTAATTTCTCTAGTAATGATTTGGATAATTTTTGGAAGAAGGGAAAAGGTGAGACAAAGGAAAAGCCCAAGAAACAGTTTCTGGGTAATTAATAATCAATTTATTAATTAGGCTAGTTGATGATCAATAAATTGATGGTCTGATGGTCTCTCTTGGTAATCAAAGACAATGCCAAGTTGATCCCTGAATGTTTAGATACCTTTAGCAAAGGAGGTGCCCTGTCAGGTAAGCATTAATTTTGCTTGGTGAACAATTAAGGTGGGGGTAGACATATTAATGATATAATATAATAATTAATTAATTGGTCTAAAAGTCTTCAGCTCCTGCTGAGTGTGGTTTGATCATGGGACTTAGCTGCCTCCAACAATCATGACAAACGATGCATCTCTACTTAAACTACTCTGATTGTTTTTCTCCTTCATAAGTTGGGTTCCCTTAATCTCTAATTATGGCATAAAATGACATGGGCTTATTTCCTAAGGACAAGAATTCACCTAGATTAAATTCTGTTTGTAGAATCTTCTGGTTGGGTGCAATCCTACCGAAGATCATAGAACAATCACACTCAGTGAATTTGGTCAACTTATCTATCATCAATGTTCTTCATTGGCTTACTGGCCTACAGTAGCTTTTACATGAATGAGGAAAAAGAAAGGAAAAACCTCAATCCTAATTTAATAATTGATTATTAAAATAATAGAAAAAAGTTTTCTTGGGGAATATGGACATAGCCTGAATTATCTGTATCTTATTGTTTATTAAATAGTAGAGAAATAGAAACATTTGTTTATGCTGTGTACCTAATCTGTTTCACAGATACATCTTGCTATCTTTTAAACCCATACCAAATTGTTTTGAGACTTACTACTTCATAGGATAGTTTGAAATCTGACATGGCTAGGGGCCCTTTGTTCCCATTTTTTTTTTCATTATTTACCTTGAGACTCAAGCTTTTTTTTTTTTTTTTGCTTCTATCTGAATTTCATCATTATGACCATTTGTAATTTGTAAATTACAAATGATCATTTGTAATTTGGTTTATATGACATTAAATAAGATGATTAGTTTAGTTGGAATGATTTTACTAATGTTGACTCATCATATCTATAATCAGTTAATGTTTTCCAAAATATTAAGGTTGATCTTTATTTCCCTAAGTGGTAGCTTATAGTTAGTCATATTTCTATAGTTCTTGTATATATCTTAGAAGGTAAAGTCCCAAATATTTTGATTGTTGTATATAATTAATTAGCATTTTTCTCTTTTTCTCCTATTGAGTTTTGTTGGTAGTATATAGAAATGATGATTTATGTGGATTGATTTTAAATCTTGCAAATCTGTGGAAGTTGTTATTTTAATAAATTTTTAGGATTCTTTGGATCCAAATTTGGGAATTCTTTAAATACATTGTCATTTCATCTACAAAAGTGATAATTTTGCTTCTTTTTTCAAACCTCTTCTTATTCCTTCACTTTCTTCAACTTGTCTTATCACAATTCACAGAATTTTTAATACTATATTATGCAGAAAAGTGATATAGTTGATAGAGTACCAGACTTGGAGTGAATCTGAATTCAAATCCAGGTCAAGTCAATAAATCTTTGTATTCCTCAGCTTCCTTATCTATAAAATAGGTATAACAATGGTACCTAATTCCCAGGATTGTTGTGAAAAACAAATGAGATTAATGTATGTAAAACTTGTAACTGTAGACCTGACAAATAATGAGTGCCATATAAATGTTACATGTCAGTGCATTATTATTATTATTGCTATTATTTCTAATAGGAGTGGTAACTGATCATAATTATTTGGAATGTATTCTTGATTATCTCATATCAAATGGTTATTCTTGATTTTAGATATATACTATTTATTTTTATAAAGTAAGATTCCTGTATTCTTATGTTTCTAATGTGTTTTTATAACAAAATAGGTGTTATGTTTTGTAAAATCTTTTTCTTCATATCTATAATGACATATGTTGATTTTATTATTAATATGGTTGTTTATAGTTTTTGTATCATTAAATCTATTCTACATTTCTCATATAAATTCACCTTGGTCATAGGGTAAAATCTTTGTAGAATGCTCTTGTAGTTCCTTTACTAATACTTTATTGAAAATTTTTGCTCCTATGTCCATTAGAGGTATTTTCCTATATAATCTTCTGGGTTTGACTCTTTCTGCCTTATGTGTAGAGATCATATCTTTGTCACAGAATGATTTTAATAGAATTTCTTCTTTTGCTATTTTTGCAAAAGATTGATACAATGCTGGAGCTGGCAAACCTTTTCCTTCCTTGCTTCCTCCCTCCGGTACATATTTGGTCCTGGTCTCTGAAGACCAAGAAATCCCCTGCAGGAGTTTCAGCTCACAGGCTGCCCTCCCATCTGGGCCACCTGTGCTCTATAACGCCTCATAAAAAATGGATTTTCTCTGGGCCTCCCCACCTTGCCCTGAAACAGAGATGAACAGACACTTCAGAAGAACATATGTCCTGAGGAACATTAAATATTAATTACTGCTTCACATGTAAATTGACCATTTCCTGGTTTTGATTCTCAGTCTGCTAAGAAAAGAAATCCATCTTGTCCAACAAATCCTTCTGTCTGTTCAGAGCTGGGGTGGTACCCAACAACTCTTAATGGGTCTGGGATCTTTGCCCTGCTTTGAGAAGACAGGGAATTTTTCCTCCAAGTGCTACTGGGAAAAATCACCTACATCTCTGGTATTTTTGTCAACAAAGAATAATTCTTGATCTTGTCCCATTTATTGCATGTGAAGCTTTCTAAATCTTTACTAAAATGCTGTTAATAAATATATTGGCTCAAAGGCCAAAATTTCATTTTTATTTATTAAATAAGACCAGAATCTGGCCCAGGATCTCTTTACTTAATTATTATTAATAATAATAATAGAAATGTATTTTTATAATACATATAATAAAATATGTTGTATATTATTTTATTATATGTAATATAATAAAGATGTATTTATTATTATAATAAATGAATGGTAAAATAAAATAGTAAAAATATAAAATAAAATGAAATAATAATAAAGATTAAAGGCAACATAGAATAGCTGAGCCAGGAATACCCAGGTGCCAAGCCTGCATTGGAGTTGCTACATTGAGAAGATCTGGGGATGCTACCCATGTATATAAGGTGCTCACATTCTAATGGGGGAAGAAAATATATAAAGAAGAAGGCCACTTAGTCTTTCATGTTTCAGACAATTTATCACTAAGAAACAAACGTCTGTAATTGGCCCATTTTGCAGTCCTTTCTGACTCTTTGGGACCCCTTTGGGGTTTTCTTGGCCGAATGCTTTTCCATTTCTTTCTCCAGTAAAATTTACAGATAAGGAAACTGAGGCAAACCCGTCTGAGTGACTTGCCCAGAATCTTACAGATAGCAAGTGTCTGAGGTCAGACTTGAAGTCAGGAGGGTGAGTCTTCCTGGCTCCCAGCCCCCACTGGGTTCTTATCCTGGCTCTCTCTGGCTCCTGGGACCGAATAGAACAAGTCAGAAGTGGCTGATTGGATGAAGTCCAAATCCTGGCCCAGACACCTCCACACGGTCTGATCCTGGCAGGTTGTTCAACTTCCATCAGAACAGCATGCATTTACACATACAATATAGCTACACACACACAGATGCACACACACATTTATACACACATCTATACATAAACACACATGACATTTGCACAAATACACATGCACAATACAAACCCTGCAACACACATAAATACACATGAGCAATGCACAATATACACACAATATTTACACATACATGTGCACACAAACACGTGTGTATGTAGTAAAATAAGTGTGTTTCAGTAAAGCATATTAAACAATGTAATATATACATATATGTGTGTTTTAACCATATATATAAATATATGCACATACATACACACACACATTGAGAACACACTGAATAACTGATTTAAAATCCAAAGAGTCCCCAAAGTCTTAGTGCAGTTTTAAGCTTAGCTCAAGGACGTCCTATATGTGCTATATAGGACTGGCCACAAACATCCTTGAGAAGAGTTAGTCTGACTTTTATTTTCTTAAAGTCTGCCATCCACAGCATCCCCCCCCCTTCCACCTTTCACAACTGTTTATCTTCACTCCAGACTGAAGCTGGGAAGGTGGCAGAAAAAGCAAACAGCCTGCCTGTTTGGGGGCAGTCTGCATTCCTTTTAACTTTCTGAGCTCAGACTTCAGCCTTGGCTTTTAAGTTACTTGTCCTGGGGCTGAACTACTTTGATTCCTGCTGGAAAATTAGTCTGTAGTTGGAGTGCTCTGAAGAACTGCCCCGAGGCTTTATGGGATTCTGGACTGGGGGGAGAGGTGAAGAGTTTGATGTAAATGAAGTTACTTCAACTTGGCTTTCCTCCACATTTTTGACTTTGATCTTAGAAACCTTAACCTGGCTTTCCCCTAATGCTCCCCACCCCCCTCCCCAGATATACTCAGTGATTTACAAACCTTACAAGGTTGGATAAATATTAAGTTTTTATTATGAGTGGCTCACCCTTAGTTATCATTTAATAAATTACTTTATCAGATCTTTAAAACTTTAGGGAGGTTTGTTGCTTTGTTTGTTTGAATCTCATTTTCTAATCAGGTTGGAATGAAATTCAAAAGAATGACTTCAATAGATTCATCTAATTCTTGCTAGATCCCCATTGTCAGGGATCTAGTGGGATCAAGTAACCCTGGCTCCTCTTTGTTGAAATCAAACTTCTGACACTTATCTATGTGAACCATTTAACCTCTGTCTGCCTCAGTTTCCACATAATAGCAACTAGTTGCCAGGGTTGTTGTGAGGATGGAATGAAGTAACATTTAAGATGCTTTGGAAATCCCCAAACCTTGTAGAAATGTCAGTTAAAGAACATTGGCAAGGAAGGCGTTAATCTACAAAGTTTGGATAACAACATTTCACTCCTAATTGAATTTACAATCTAGACCAGGGCACCTAACATTTTCACTAAGTCATGAACTCTTTTGGCAATCTGCTGTAGCCTCTGGACATCTTCTCAGAATAATGTTTTTAAAAGCATAATATAAAATAATAAGGGCATAAAGGAAAACAATTATATTGAAATAGTTATAAAAATATTTTAGAAGTTCACAGAATAATAAGTATTATTTATATTATGATTTAAAGTTTGCAAAGTGATTTTACAAATATTATTTTATTGAATGTGCCCAAGTCTGGGAAGCAAGTACTATTAATTAACCCAACAGAGGTTGAGACTTGCCCAGGCTCACACAACTAATAAGGCAGAATTTGAACCCAAGTGTCTCTGATTCCAGAATCAGTATTCTATCCACTCTACCATCTTGAGTTAGAAGAATGAGTTTGTCAAAAATTGGTATCCATGAAATACCTGTTCAAAAGTTTAGAAATATACAAATAGGTCCTTGAGAAGAATTAATTAATTCCCAATTTACTGTTATTTTGCAGATGGTTTCAAATCAATTTGGTGATTTTATATTTAAAATCATAGGATTCAAAGAACTAGAGAGAGAACCACTGGAATAGGTCAATATCTTGACAACCACCAGATACCATGGCTCAAAGCTTTGAAGCTGAATGGAAGACAGTTTGGGGTAGGGAAAGACCAAAATCGAGAATCCATGTAAGAGTGTAGCTTGTGTAGCATCTGAGGATCTTCATTGCACTCCTACTTCCATTTACCAGTTAAGTACCTAGAATTTGGCTACATCTTATATCTATGACTATAGGATATCCTCAGGGTATCCCTGAAGAGTCAGGGTATACTTTGTCATGGTAAAAACTCAAACCATCACTGATATGCTTTTTTCTATCGTTATTTATTAAGATCATTTAATCAGGCAACATTAAGTACTTTTTAACAAGAAGTATTTACTAAAGTGGTACAGTAAGAACATAATAGTGTAAAATATCCTCCAGATATTGAGAGATGCTCTCTAAATCACAGATTGGAAGATGGGAGCCATAGCTTTTCTGAGGGTTCAATAATAGATTACCAATAGAAAGGTAAGAGATCCAATATCTTTCTCATCCTCCAAAGCTAAAAAAAGACTTCTCTATGCAAAGCCAAAAAAGAATTCAAGATTGAGATGACTTCACTTTTCTACTAAAGCTGTTCCTTTTAATGTAAAATCTAGAAATTGCATGCTCTCTTTTCTAGATTTGCTCCATTCTAACAAATTAATATCTTTTTAACTATTAGTCAACAAAAACAAATTTATTGCTTTGAGTTATCCCACTTCATCAGTAACTGATTGAGACATTTTTATCTAATTTAATAATGTAATAAGTGTAGTAAAATAGTAATGTAGTAAAGATAAATTTATTGGGGTAATTTCAATCCTACTTTTGCAAAGAGCTGTTGTCAAATTCTGGATATAAGAGATGAGGCCCAATAAGGGAATGTTGATTATGCAAAAAGACAGGAGGAGAGGAATACAAGAAAAAAAATCACAAAATTTAGTAACAGTGTTTGTACACATGTATGTATGTGTGTGTTTGTATGTTGAGTGAGATGACTAGAATATATAAAATCTAGGTAAATGGAAGGATGATGAATCTTTGGACAGTAATAGGAAAATTGGAAAAATGGGAAGCTTTCAGGATGAATGACAATTTTGTTTTGAATATCTTGAATTTAAGATGCCTTGGGGACTTCTAAGTTAAAATGTCCAACGGACATATAACACAGCAAAGAAACTGATCACTTGATCTGGAAGTAATGTCCTTAAAGATGATCACTTAATCCAGGGAAAATGATGAGATCACCAAATGAGAGAGTTGAAAATGAAATCAGAAGAGGGCCAGGGATAGAGGAAGCAGTCCAGTGGTGAAGTCCAAAAAGAGCTGGACTTGGAATTAGGAAAACCTCAGTTCAAATCTGGCATCAGACACTTAACTGTGTGACCCTGCACATGTGACAACTTTTCCCAGCCCCAGTTTCCTCACCTGTAAAATGTGGATAATAGCTAATGTTCATAAAACTCTTTGCCAAGCTTTGAATACTATATAAATTTTATGTAGAAATACAAATTTGTATCTCTACATATATAAATATTTATAAATTAAAATAAATAAATGCATGGATAAATTTTGTATATAAATATTTATTATCATTATTAAACTGAAAGAAAATATGATAGAGTCAAAGCATATTTGTTTTCAAATATTGCAGGCTTATCATATAGAGGAGAGATAACTAGTTTTGCTTAACCTTGGTGAATGTTACGGAGAACTAGATTTTTTTTTTTAGCTAAACATGAAGTTTTGATTATTAGAATGAACCCCAAATAGGATGACTGCTGGGCAGACCCAGTGTAATCTTGTTATCTTTAAGTAAAAGAGGTAAGGTTATGGGATCTAATATCTTTATTTTGAACATCAAGAAAATAAAGTGAGGAGGAATTCCATGACTTGCCCCTGATATATAGCAGAATAGCAACGAAAAAAAATGGCCCTTGTACTTCAGGGACCCTTGCATTACAGCAGGCTTGAAGACAATATATAGAGAATTTGGTAGAGAAAGTACTTCTTGGGACTCAGATGGGATGGATGATTTCTAGGGTCTCTTCAAACTCTGAGAATCTCCTGTGATTCTAAAAATCTGTAAAATTCCAATTCTAGATCACATTTTAGGCCACCTTTTTTTAAAACACCTATCTTCTGAAGTTTAAGCATTAAACCCCAATGTATAGGTTCTCACAAATTTCACTGGGCTGTCTTTTTATGCTCCTTTGCTATTTTGGTTAAAATCAAATGCTATTTGTCACATTAATTCTGTGCAGTTGTACCTCAAACCTATTAAGACTGGCAAAGATGACAAAAGAGGGAAAGGGAATAAGTGTTTATTAAATGCCTACTCTGGGCTAGATAAGATACTAAGAGCTTAACAAATATTATTTCAATTGGTCTTCAATATAAGTTTTGTGTGGTAGGTACTATTATTGAGATGAATGAAAAGAGTGAAATGATTTCTGGATAATTCATGATCAATTTATTAATTAGACTAGCTGATCATTAATGGTCAGTAGCTTCTCTAAGAAAACATAGAAACATTTAATGCCTAAATACTTTTAAAAAGTGGGGGGGGGGACAGTTGCTGACAAATTGACAATTATTGACAGGTGGACAGTTACTAAGGGGATGGACTTTCACATGAGGAGGTTGGCCTTCAGCAACTCCTGCTGAGAACTGTGACTTGATTGTGAGACTCAGCCACCTGGAGAAATTTGGGTAAAGGAATCCATTTCTACCCAGACCACTCTGGGTGGTTTCTGCTTTCATGGCTGAGTTGCCCTCAACTATAGCAAAGGGTATAAGGGCATAGACTTTAGGGCTGGAATTTATCTAGATTAGATTGTTTTTATACAGGAGTGATATTTGCTAGTTGCTGCAGAAATGAGGTTTGTTGGATGGATCAGACCCTGTCCAAACTGAAGGATCTTGTTCCTGGAAGATTTGAGCAATCTCTTCTAGCTGCAATGTCCTTCAGAGACTGACTGATTTATAGGGGCAAGATCCTGAATGAGGAAATAAAAAAAAGCCTGGATCCTGATTAACAGGTTATTAATATAATAGAAATATATAACAGAAAATAATAATCTCTCTCATTATGGCCCCCATTTCACAGTTGAGAAAACTGAGGAAGACAGAGTTAAAGTGAGTTATTCAGGAATAAACAGATGGTCAGTGTCTGAAGGGAAGAAGCACATTTACCATCTAGCTACCTCTGCATAGAAGATAATGACAAATGTTGGAGATGCCATGGGAAAACAGGTACTCCAGTGCAGTGTTGGTGAAATTATGAATTGGCCCAGCCATTCTGGGTAGCAATTTGGAACTATGCCCTGTAAATTACCAAACTCTCTATTGACCTAGCTTGGTTAAGACCATTGTTGGTCTTATACCTCCAAAGAAAGTAAAGGAGGAAGAAAAGGATCTAAATGTACAAAAATATTTATAGTGGCTTTCTTTGTGCTAGACAGGATTGCAAAACGAAAGGGTTACCTCCTATAAAAAAATAGCTAAACAAACCATGGCATGTGAATGTAATGGAATATTATTGTGCCATGAGAAATAATAAAATAGACAATTTTAGAGGAAATTGGAAGATTAAGAATTGATACAAATGCAACAGAGAAGAATGAGGAGAACAACATATACAATCATAAATACCTTTAGATAAAATTGACTGGTAGATTTTAGAACTCTGAACAATGGAACAAGAAACCATCAGTCCCAAGGAATAAAGTTAGAACCTCCCTCTCATTTCCTAAGAGAGGGAAGATGAACTTAGTGCTTAAAGTAGTTCCTGGCACATAGTAAGAACTAAAGAAATATTGATTGATTGATATTATGCAGAAAGAAACATTTTTAGACATGGCTGATAGGAAAATTTGTTTTGTTTTCATAGAACATAGTAATTTTTTTAAAAAAAAATTTCTTTTGTTCCTTTTTAGAATTTGTTTAGTGGTAGAGGGTAGTGGAAAGGATTTTTAAAAAAACTCTTTTTTTT
>JAJPUD010000063.1:659769-756777 GCA_023553655.1 Myrmecobius fasciatus
AGTTCTTCGTCTGAAAATTGTCTGTTCATATCTTTTGACCATTTGTCAATTGGAGAATGGCTTGAATTCTTATATATTTGAGTCAATTCTCTATATATTTTAGAAATGAGGCCTTTATCAGAACCTTTGGATAGAACATCTAATTTGAAATCAAAATCTGGCTTTTAATTCTAGCTCTTTCAAATATTACCTTGTAGTAATGGAAACGTCATTGATCTTTTACTAGAAAACAGTATTGGTACTGTTTTCCCATCTGTAAAATGATTAAACAATCTCAAAAGATCCTTCCATCAGAAAACACAGCAATGAAATTAGGTGATTTAACTTTAAGCAAAGATTAGTTTGTGTGCCATGAAATCCATCATGAGTTATTTGAAGAGAAATCATATTTGTAAAACTTAGAAGATATAACTAGAGGCAACTATAGGACAAAGAAACAGGCAGAGTTAGCCTTAATCCAAGAGGAAAGCCAACAAACCGCCTCTCAAGCATCTCTCTCCTCACATAAAATAGCTTTCTCAGGGGGAAGTCAGTAAACCTGGAATCACAAATTGGAGGATCACTTGAGAGAGGGAACAAACATTTACCTAAATTGAACCAGTTTGGTCTTTTATTCTGAAGGATTTTAAATTGAGAGACCAGGGATGGCCTAGAGAAGGCTCAAACACCAGGGATCAAAAAGGAGAGTTTGCTCTTTTAAGGGGAAGATAATTGTTTAAACAATCATAGGAGATTGAGGTGACTCATAATTTCATTCTTGAACAGTTTCCATTGAGCATGAAAATCATGATTTCTAGATTAAATATATTATACATTTAGCCAAATTCTTCCAAGTGTTAATTTTCTAAGCACAAATATAATAATCCCCGAGTTGAGATTGTGAAATCAAAGTTTTATTACTAGTTCCATATGATTTCTATTCAGTAGGACCTCTTGATTTATCATTTTTTTTCTCGTTTTCTTCCCCTTAGAAACTAGAAAACTCTGTTCTCCCAAATCATATAGAAGTTTTTCTCTCCTTATAGATGGCTGGTTTTTGTATAAAAATTTTTGCTCAAAGTTTTCAGGCTGGCAGGATGGGGATTTCTTCCTTCTAAGACTTATGTCCCTGACACAGATGCTTCCCTTTCAATGTGTCTAGACATAACCATTCCAAATTTTGCCATCACACACAAGTTGGGAGTTTTAAACTATTGGGCACCTCCTTTGGAAATCCACCATGTAGTTTTCAGTGATGGAAATGTGAAAGCTATATACTGGCCGTGGCTTGCTCCTGAGACAGTTTCTATTGACAGCACCCAGAATCTGCCCCTTGACCATCTGCTTTGGAAAGTTGAGGCTTTTTCATTGCCTAGAATTTCTGGCAAAGCACCTTTGGCTGTTCTAAATAACACAAATCTTCTTCATAATTGACCAGGAAGTTCTCACTCCACCCCTGAAAACAAATAAAACAAAAATTTACTAGTGATCAAGAAATAAATATGCTTTTCAGAAATTTCAGGATTTATCAGGAGAATGGGGATTCTCTAACTCCTTCCTCCAACTTAAGAAAAGCAAAATTTAGAATAGAAGTAGAAGCATAGCAAACTGTTAAGCTCAATGACCAACTCAGAAAGGTTAGAAATGATTTTTTTTCTTTCAATCATAATTTAATTTATTCACCCTCAGTTTCTGTGATTTCATTGGAATGGAAAATTCCTGGCATCTCCATTCCCTACCCTGATGCAGATCTTTAACTCTAACTAGTGGAAAGAATTACCTGAAGCATTTTCTCATTGGGAAAAAGTTCACAGAGGTCAGAGGCAGCGTTTGGACCCAAGTCAACTCAAGGCTGACCCTTTCTCCACTAAATATTATCCTGCCTGTGTGCAGTCTCCATGTAGATATTTTGGACAACCTACCAACAAACCTAAAACTTACGCCATTGGCAACTCGTCGCCTTCTTTATTCATCCACCATCTCTCTCTCTCTCTCTCTCTCTCTCTCTCTCTCTCTCTCTCTCTCTTGTTGAGACAATTGCCCCTGGTCACACAGCTAAGAAGTATTTCATCTATCTCTAAATGAATTGAAGGCAGTACCACAGGGAGGATGCGCCTGGAATTATGCTACATGACTAAGTTTTAACCAAAATCTTAAGATTATGGAATTATAAGGCTACAACACCTCCCCCAAGTTCTTTTGTTCTGATTTGTCTTGCTTAGTCAGTTCTGTTGTTCCACTCACAAATTCTCCCTCATTGTCCTCTTGCTTTAGGAACAGGAATTAAATACACAATAATCAAATTCTGTCGCTACTTTCAGGACTAAAGCATGGTCAGTAGCTGCATCAGTGAAGTCTCACCCCTGGATGACTGGCTTTCCCCCATTTCTATCCAGGGAATGGGAGATGAACTCCAAAATTAGAGGTATAGATTTTTAAAAATATAACATCATTGGAATGGCTGAAGTGACTGACTTATTTAGTTTGCGATTGAAACTCTACTGGTAGCAATAATTAACAACTTGGGGCAGGTAAGTGGTGCAGTGGATAAAGCACCAGCTCTGATGTCAGGAGGACCTGAGTTCAAATCTGGTATTAGACACTTAACATTCCCTAGCTGTGTGACCCTAGGCAAATCACTTAACCCCAGTTGCCCCAGCAAAAATAAAAAAAAATAATAATAATTAACAACTTGTATAGCAGCAGCCAAATCTGAAAAGATCAGTTTCCAAGAATAGGAAAGGCAACTAGAAGGTTAAGTGGATAAAATTGGGTCTGGAATCAGAAAGGGCCAAGCTCAAATCCAGCCTCAGATTCTTACAATCTGTCAACCCTGGAAAACTCACTTAACACTGCCTCAGTTTCCTCATCTGAAAATAAGGATAATAACAATATCCACCTTCCGGAGTTATTGTGAGGATCCAGTGAGGAAATAGTTATAAAGTACTTAGCACAGGGCTATTTATGTAGCTCATAGTCGGTACTATATAAATGGCAGTTATTATTTAATATTTACAAAAAATCCAAACATTTTCTGCAGAAGTAAAGGATGGCTAAATCATGAATTTATAGTTGTTTCTCTGCAAGAAGTTTTGGGGTTTTCTGGGTACTGCAAGCTTATTTGGGGAAGAACATTGATAAATTGAAGAGCTTCCCAGGGACAATATCAAGTAAGAAGAATTACAGCATATAATGCAAATGGATAATTATTCGAAGAAATTCAGGAAGTTGAGTATAGAGAACAAAATCATAAGGAGACATGGTAACTGACTCCAAACATTGCTGATTTCTATCTCTTTAGACCTGGAAGAAACATTGAAAGTCATGAATTCTACCCCTGTCTATTTTATAGATGAGGGAACTTAGACACAGGCAACTTAAAGTGATTTGACCACAATTAACAATTGGATATGGGAAGAGCTATAATCTGACTGTTTCAGTTATCTTTCTGTCACATCCAACTCTCAGTGACCCCATTTGGGCAAAATCCTGCAGTGGTTTTCCCTTTTCTTCTCCAGCTAATTTTACAGATAAGGAAACTGAGGCAAACAGGATTCAGTGACTTGTCCAGGATCACACAGCTAGTTAGTGTCTGAAGCCAAATTTGAACTCAGGAAGATGTTTTCCAGGCTTCAAGGCCCTATACTTTATCTCCTCCATCACCCACCTGAGCTGAGGATTTAACTAATACCATCTAAATCTAGACTCTTTGCCTTTCTCCTCTTGTATGATGACTCCTTTGGGGGGGAAATAAGATGTGAAGAAGAGTTTTGGTTCAGTCTGTTTTATTCTCTTCTGTTAATGGTATTTAAGAATTATTTTCATCCTCTGAAAATTGATGGCCCACGTGATAATATATAGGACATCCAATTTTTTTTCAAAAGAAAAATTACATGCTATTATCATCCATTGGAATCATTGTTACAAATTACTAATTAGAAAATGCAAAATTAAAAGAGCAGAAACTGTTAGGTCTCATAAGTCATGAGACCTCTAAATCACCTGTGACACACAATTGTTAAATTTGTAGTGTAAGCATTTACCTGTAAGCAATTAGCCAGCCCTACAAATCAGAACTTGATTGTTGTTTGGATAATTACCTCCACTTAAATGTTCAAAGTACAGATTGAACTTAAAGGTGTCTGTATACTCTTTTCCCTGATTGTTAACCGTTTACCTGAACACCCCTGTATTGCTCTATAAAATGTGTTTATTTTTAGCATATGGGAGTATTGGTCTTTAGGAATGATGTCATCTCAAGTCTTTGGGCTAATAACAATGATGATGATAATAATAATAATGATATTAATAAGAATAATAGGTATTTATGTAGTACAAAAGGCTTTTCATCCATCCATTGTCTCATTGGAGAATCAGTGCTCCCACCTTATACTTAGTAGGTGACAATAAGTGGAAATAAAGAAGGGGGACATAGGAATAAAGGCAAATCACCACACTTATGGTAGAATTTTGATATAGTCAGTCATTATGGGAAATAAATTGGAATTATTCTAAGGAAATGACTAAAATATCTAGTGTTTGACCCAGATTTCACTTCATAGTATACATATGCTTTAAGGAAGTAAATGACCAAATAAAGGGTCTTATATTGACCAAAACATTGAGAGCAACAATTTCTTTGTGGTAGTAAAACCTGCAGACCAAATCTATGCTTAGCAATTGAGGAATAGCCCAAGCAAGTCGTGGTACAAGAATCCAGTAGAATATTATTGTTTTGGTAAGAAATTTGGGGCAGCTGGGTGCACTATGGTGCAGATTTAAAGTCAGGAAAACATCTTCTTGACTTTAATCTCAGCTTCAGACATTTACTAGCTGTATGACTCTGGGCAAGCCATTTAACCTGTTTGCCTCAGTTTCTCATCTGTAAAAATGGTTCCAGTATCTCTGCCAAGAAAACCCAAATGGGGTCATAGAAAGTCAGGCATAGTAGCAACCACAAAGAAACAATGAATGTCTGTTGTGGAGGAGAGATAGTCAGACCTGATGATTAGGATCAACTCTGGGTAAGGTTGAGAAAATACACCTTTTTCCCTTTGTAGAGTTAGGAATAATAGGTGTGGAATATGGGGTATACTGTTGGACTTGTTTGATAGGCAAACTGGTTTTCCTGAGATACTTTGCTGTTTGGTTTCACTTTTTGTTTGTTTGCTCTTGTTTTTATGTTTTATTAAAAGAGCTAGCTAACTGGGTAGTGGAGGGTAATATATGCGATTTTATCCTTATACAAGTTCCAATGGCAAGTTCCTTCTGCAACTATGATTCCCAAATGGTCTGACCAGCACAGCCTTCTCCTTGTTTAAATTCAGCTCATCCTGTTCCTGCTTCAGTGTGTTTCCTCAGGCCCCTTATTTCCACCTTCCAGTGACTGGTATAAGATTGGGCCCATAGAATATTTAATCAATCCTTCTCGCCTGACTGGCCTGGTATGCCTCCTCCTTTTCTTCTTGTTTAAATCTGACCTTCCTTCCAGACTCACGTCAAGTACAACTTTTTCCTATAACCTTCCCTTATTCCCCCAGCCCTCAGAGATCCCTTCCTCATAATAGGCTCATGTTTTTATTTATTCGTTGAGGCAAGAAGTATCTGTCATCCAGGCTAGATCAGAGCCTCTGCTAAGAAAGATTTCTCTTGACTGATTTGTCTGATTGTCTACACCGTGGACATTAGGGATGAGCTGCCCATCCTTGTAAATCTTCAAAATGACTTGCTGTATACACTGGGGTGGGGAAACCTATAATATATCTTTTGGACTAGATGTCAATAGAAAGTTTCCTTCAACTGTTTACATTTTGGAACACTACAATTGCATATGTGAAGAGAAATTATTATTAAATAAAAAGAAATATTCTTTTTATCACTAGAATCTTACATGATATCCAGCACAGAATAAATCTCATAAAATAGCACTGTATTTATTTTTCTCTTTTTAAAATATAGAGCATTTCCATAAACAACACAAAATAAAAGGAAAAGATACTATATGAAATCTTGAATCTCCATTTCATGTGTGGCAACATACTGATCAAATTTGTCTTAGGGATATGTTCATAAATAAAAGATGATAAATTTATTTAGATAAAAACAAATTAGAAAATCAAAGAAAATAAAAAGGGCAGAAAGGGGAAGAGTGCTTTCATATCTTAAATTATATATAATAAAGCACAAATCATCAAAATCACTGATCACAGGTTTAAAAAATAGAAAGCAGCTCAATGGAACAGACTAAAGAAAAAAGAAGAAAGATTTGATTAATTCAGAAACATCAATTGATTTGAAAGTATCTTTTGGTTGATTTTTTTTTTATCTCCAGGGAAAACTAGAAAGCATTCTGTCAGGCTACTTTACATCTTATGCCCATGTTATACTCTACTGCATAATAAATTCATCATAACCTTAATAGTAAAGATCCTATGATTTAAAAAAAATCAAATCCTTTTTAGAAATGGGGGTAGAATGGAAAATGTTGCCCCAAATTGAGAAAGACAAGTATAAAAAGCTCAAATAGATAATTTTAATTATACGAAATTTAAAAACTTCTGCAAAATTAATTTATTTAGGATAGAGATGGGCTCAATTGGGGAAAAAACTTCTTTATATTCCATTACTCAGAGAAGAGTTTATTAACCAAGATATAGAGACAAATAACACACATGCATATGTACCTTCATGTGTGTGCTGTATATATGTATTCATTCATATATATATTCATGTATACATATTTATATGGCTATACATGTATAATATCTTATATATTATAGATGTAATCATATGTTTATATTATAAATATCCAAAAGCTATTCTCTAATAAAAGTAATTAAAAGGATATGAAAAGAGGTTTTTTTTTATTATTATTCTAGATTGTGAGTAAGGTATTTAGAAGAACTCACCAGTCAGGAGATTTTATTACTCACGGACATCCAAATAGGAGTTTTCCCCATCCTTCAGTCCTGTGGGCAAACATAGGCAGTGGTTGTATGGTCTGATCCTCTGGTCAATCCCCAGTTGAGAACCCTGTACTGGGGTCTCTGCCTTTGTTTCTGACTATTGTTGCTTAGCAGATTCCCGGGGACCAACTTTCAGGGGAACCTTGGCAACTTGACTCCCAGTTCCTTATCTGATACAAGGGCACTGAGATTGGGAAAGTTTGCTAAAGTGATTATGATCAGGAGAACCTTGCATACTTTGCATATGTGGCTTAGATGAAGCTGGATAAACCAGTTATGGGTACATAGGAACTTCCTCATACATAGTTGGGTCAACCAGTGAGCCAATGTGGAGTCATTTGTGTTAGGGGCCAGCAAAAGACCACCATTCAGAGAAGTCGATAATATGCCTTTCACAACTATGAGGAGATAAAAAGTTTTAACCAAAAATTGATAAAAGAAAGTAAAATAGATTATTTTGATTATGTGAAATTGAAAAGTTTTGATAAAACTAATGGTTTTGGGGATAAGAAAACACTCAGGGAAAAAAATTTGGTCTCTAATTTCTCAGAGAAGAATTCGATATCCAATATGTGTAGATAAGAAACACACATATGTCTGTGTGTGTGTCTGTGCATCTACATAAATATTTATATAACTATATATACAGATATGTGTTTCTATATTTGTATATATGAACAAAAGCTATTCTCCAATAGATAAGTGATTAAAGGATATGAAAAGGTTTTTTTTTAAAGAACTGCTAACTATTAATAACCATAAGAAATAGTGCACTAAATCACTAATAAAAGGAATAAAAATTAGAACAGTTTATTGTGGTGTTGGTGAAATTGTCAATTAGTTTTTTTTTTTTTAAGGAAAAGCATTTGGAATTTTGGAATTAGGGTGACTAAAATCACCATTTATTTAACTTAGAAAATCCACTCCTAGGAATATGCCCAAAAAGGTCATTCATTGAAAACAAAAAAAGCCCCCCAGATATACCAAAATATTAAAAGTATCACTTTTGTGTGGTAGCAATAAATAGATGAAATAAAATACATGCACATCTCCAGAGAATGGCTCAGCCAAATGGTGCATACAGGAAATATAATGTACTAAATGACTAACAGAGGAGTATGTAAAGACATAAAACTTATCAGAAAGCAAAGGTAAAGCAAGTAAAGAAACAATATATACAATATCTACAAAAATGTAAATGGGAAAAAAAAAACAACACCAAACATCTTCACAGAATAACCTAAAGGAAATGCTTCAAAATTACCAAAAATCAGCTTTGAGAAGACAAGGCCTCCAGTCTCTCATGGAGATGAGGAGGCCTCTGATGTGCAACACAAAGTAAATTTCTAGACTTTTTCAGTGTATTTCTCAGTTTTTATGATTCTTTTCTATTTCCAGTTCCTTTTTTTTCCTTCAAAAATATTCTTTATCATTTAGGGTGTTTCCTTGGTTAAAGAGGAAGGAGGAGAAATCTTGGGGAAAATACTTTATGATTTTGGGAGAGCATGGAGAAGAACGCATGTCTCCACTCAAGGATAACAAGTTTGGCAGCTTATTATTCAGATGTAAGCTACTCCCCATCCCTTTAGTCCTAGCAAAGACAAGTAGTGGCTTGGTGTTCAGTGTATCCCTATTTCAGAAGTTAGAATATCTGGTCTCTGTGCTTACATCGAATTTCTATTGCTGGACAAATTCACAGAGATCCAATGAGAAGGGGAACTCAAGGGCAATCAAACCTCACATGGGTAGAGGGGGTCAAATTGAGTACAGTAGTAGAGCTATTAGGAAAGTCTTCTAAAGTGATTTTGATTCGGAACACCTTGTATTCCTTGCAAATCTGGCTTAGACTGAGCTGGTCAAACCAGTTATTGGGAACATGGAAACCTCCTGGCATATAACTGGATCAGTCAATAAACAAATATGGTGTCTCTTCTGCTAGCTTGGGCTCAGCAATGGATCAACTGTTACAGTAGGGCTTTAGCAGAGATTGAAAGAAGTCAGGGGAGCTAGGAGGTGGGAGAGATGGGAGATGGGAGAGCATTCAGGTAGCCAGTGAAAAATGCCTGGGGTCAATGAATGGAGGGTTGGCAAGGAGTCCAGCATCTATTGGTTAAAATGTGAGTGGAAGGCAGCAAAGTTCCAAACTGGGAAACTGTGGAGCGAACAAGTTATGAAATGCTTCAATATCACTCAGATCTAATAAGCTGTGAATGTCTCAAGCCAGCCACTGTGCAAGCTGCCCATGAGTGGGATCTCTGCATATAGATTACATATTCCTCTTTGCCAGTTTATAATTAACAATATTAATAACCAAACTGTGATAGAGTTATTGCACTAAAATATTTTAAGAAATACATATTGTGAAGGGTAGCAAATAACGTGAGTAAAGAAATCTTATTTCTATTTTCAGAAGTTTCATCCCCAAATCTAGCAATTTTAAAAACACTTTAATGAGGGTGTAATTATTTGATAAATCACATTTGAAAATTGATAAAATCCAAGATAATTGTAGAAATAGTATGAGGACTTTTTATTGTCCTCAATGAAGTCAACTCACCAAGTCAGAAAGAGCTATAGACTAGGGTGATTAAAAAAAAGTACTTGTATTTCTTTATTCACTAACAGAATTTTTTCTTTAAATTATGAAGAATGGGACAGAGTTTATGAGTCTGTAAATAGGCAAATATTTTCCAGATTTTCAAAAGGAAGAAAAATCTTTTTCTTTCTAATTATAGTCTGCTATCTTTGGATTATTTGATTGCCACACTTCCACAGTCATTAAAGGGATGGTTCATATGTCATTAGAAAGGGAACCAGTGATTATTAGGAGCCAACACAGGTTCTTCAGGAAAAATATTTTTGACAGGGTTACTAAACTGGAAGATGAGAGAAATGTCATAGATATATTAAACTGGAAAATTAGAGAAATGATGTAGATACAATATACTTGTTTTACAGCAAGATGTTTGATAGAGTCTCTTATGCAATCCTTGTGACATCTTGGGGATATATTGGATGGATGTATTCAGTCAGGTACATTTAGAGCTGCTTGGATGATTCAGTTCCCCGGGAGATTCAGTGAATGAATGCCAACTAGAGACATTAGCTTTGTTCTGTTTAATTTATTTGTCAATGACTTGGATGAAGATGGAAATGGCATTCTGATTAATTAGCTAATAAATATTTATTAAGCACTTACTGTGTGCCAGGCTTACATTAAACATTGGAGATTCAAAGAAAGGTAAAAAGATGGCTTGAAGAAGCTCACACTCTATTGGGAGAGACAACCTGCAGAGAACTATATAGAAACAAGCCACACATACATGGATATGATAAATTGGAAATGACAGAAAGAAGGCACAGGTATTAAAAGGAATCAGCAAAAGTCTGTTAAATTTGAATTTGGGGAAAAAAGTATCTAGTTATCTTAAAACATGATCACAGGTTAGAATAATGATCTAGATCTAATTAGATCAAAACAGGGATAGATGCGAAGTTCTAACGGTGAGTTTCAGAAATCATTTGTACAATTTTGGAGTGGAGGGTTTAGGTCTAAAGGGTAGAAAATGTGAAAAGGCCTGACAATTAAAATGGACAATAAACTCAGTATGCACAAACAAACTAAGATGCTAAGTCTCCAAACTAATATTATCTTTGGTTCTTTGTGGTCAGTGAATGAATCATAGCAAGAGCTACGTGTGAGATACTGTGTTAGGGATATAAATTAATAAGCTGGCCCTGCCCTCAAAGAGCTTGCAGTCTGTCCACGGAGCTGCCATGTACAGGTGAATAAAGGTGTATAAAAAAGAACAGAAATAGAAGATAATCCCCAAGCTGAGGGAGACACCAATAGTGGGAGGGGGGCTTCAGAAAAGGCCGCTCATTTGTACAGAAGGACCCCTGAGCTGTGCAGAGCCAAGTGAGTGAGAAAGCACCTGGCTTTGTGATTATTGCTTTCTATTTTCTTTTGAAAGGCGACCTCAGCTTATATCTTGGCCCCTTGAAGGAGCAGAGCTCTGACTAGACTCTTCAGGAGTGTTCCCCACCCTGGCTGCCAACTTAAGAGAACACTGTCTCTCTGCTTATAAGAGAGCTTTGAAAAAGGCCCAGGCAGCTTCTGCAGCCCAGGTGAGCTTGGTTGTCTGGAGGTTGATTGGCACAGAGCCTAAAACATCACTGCCAGATCCCCTCCTCCTCCTCCTCCTCCTCACTGTCACTTCTCAAGAAGCGTGAGCCATGGGAGAAGAGAAAGAGCCTGGGGACAAGCAAGCCCTGGAGCCCACTCCCCTCTGCTGTCCCCCCACCCTCCCAGGCGCACCCTGCACAGGATCCAGCTGTCTGGCCAGATGTTTACCACAAAGGCTAGGCAGGGGACTCCAGCATTCACCATTACCTGGCCCCGCTCAGTGTATTCAGGACTAGGTGGAGGCGCCTACATTGAGTAGGACCTTTGGGGACTTTCTTCTGCACTTATCATAGTTCAGTGGGCATTTAAAACCACGAGGGAGCCGGTAGATTAGGACTGGGGGCGGGTGGTAGAATGCTAAGCTATAATATATGATACTGAAAACCTTCAGAACCTAGGAAATAGCAACACAAAAGGTATGGAGGGGTTGTGATTTTGATTAGTCTTTCAAATAAATTTTTACTTTCCAAGGTCTTCATTTCTAATGAATTTGGAAAGAGAAGGAATAAGCATCCAGAGTACCTACCATAGTCTAATACTGTGCTAAGTGGTTTTACAAGTATGATGGGAAGGAAGAAAGGGAAAATAGGAGGGAGGGAAGGAGGGACCAGTGGTTAGAGAGGTGGCCTTGGAATCTGGAAGAACTGGATTTAAACTCTCTCAAACATTTGCTAGCTATGTCACTCAGAACACAGGTTCTATTTCCATCTCTCAGATTGTAATCTATAAAGTGAGAGGATTTGGCTAACTGATCTCTATATTCCCTTTAAGTGCTAAAACTGTGAATGAAAAGTATTCATTTTTTGAATAGACAGCTGTGTGGTAAAGTCAACAGAGGACTCCATACAGTGGGAATGGAAAGGAAGGGAATAAGCTCTTCTAAACACCTACTATGTGTCAGGCGCTTTATAAATATGATCTCATTCAAACCTCACAACAACCCTTAGGAGTAGGTGCTATTATTGTTTCCACTTTACAGTTGAGAAAACTGAGGCAAACAATGATTTGCTCCTAGTTACTAGCAGAAGCAGAAATTAATCTTGAGTTTTCTTGATTCCAAGCTCGGTGTTCTCTCCACTGTGCCATAGCTCTTTCAGGAAGACTTGATTATAAATCCCATCTCATTTACTTTCTAACTGCATGACCCAGGATAAGCCACCACCTTTCTCAGCCTCAGTTTCCTCTTCTGAAAAATAAAGATCATAATAATACCTCTTTCAAAACTTTATTTTTAGGACCAAATGAAGCACCATCTGCAAAGCTCTTACAAAATGTAAACTACTGTATAATTGCTGTTATTGTTATTTCTTAAGTTTATACTGCAAACTGAGTAAAGTGGTAGAGTTAGACACAAAAATAAATTATTCCATGCTTTCAAGAAGTTTAGAATCTAGTTACCCATCTCTGCAAATATTCAATTCTCTAAACTTTTATTAAGTGTCTACTTAATAATAACCAAAGGCTTACCTACTCCGGAATCTCCTGGAGATATCCAAGGATTTTGATTTGTGTTGGTGAAGGAAGTCAACAAGTTGGTGAAAGTCACGGCTCTTTGAAATATTCCAGTTTTGTTTGTAATCACAATGTCTTTCTGCACTATTTTGAAGGGATTTAAAAGCATTTCATTGTCTAGTTGATCTAAATGTTTCCCTTTTAGATTCTGGGAGAATTATTTTTAATTATGAAGAAAAGGATTTGCTAAGGAAATCAACAATGATAGAACATTAATGATGGATATCAAATTGGGCCAGGAAAAATGCAACCTTATGATACTGTGAAAACATGTTGATTTAAATCAGAACTTCTGAAGTCAAACCACATGGACTGCTCCTCTAGCAGCAAGAAAAATCCCCAATCTTACCCTCTCAGATTCAGAATTTTTGATGGGATCTTGAAAGGTCATCTATTCTATCTGGCAAGCTTCCCTTAAGCCTTTCCCAACAGATTGGTTCTCCCAGAAGAGATCTCCAGAGAAAGGAGGTTTCCTGACCTCTCCCAGTAACCTTTTCCTGTGTTTCCTTGGAAAGACTTCTGACAGCTGAGACTTGATGACATGAAGTTTTAACATTAAGCAGTGCCATTTTCCTAATCCCTGATTCTTGGCAGCTTTTATTTGGGAAGAATCAAAAATTCACAGAATCACAGAGTTGGAAGAGACCTCACAGGGCATCTAATCCAACCCACACTCAGACAACAATCGACTGTATTCCAGCCCCAGTGTTTGTGCTCCTCCAAACTTTTCTTAAAGACTTCTGGGAAGCAGGGAAAGGTGCTACAATTTTGCCTTTTTGGAAACCTATTGTTCTGGGCCAAAATAAACAAGTCAAATCCCTCTTTCATGTTATATCCATATAGTTAACCTTATTAAATAAGTTAATGAGTGCCTACTTGGTGGTTGGCACTGTGTAAGTGGAGGACATCCAAACCAAAAAATGTAATAGTCCCTCCCATCAAGGAATTTCTGTTTAGTTGACCTTGGACCCGAAGGTGTTATGAATATAATAGTTCTGGCAAGACAGTCCAAGTTTTGACAAAAGGACTCTTTTGAAGGCATTGACTGGGAAAGGGAAGAACTGGGAAAGAGGATTCCTTGGGCAAAAATTGGCAGGATATGAATTGGCTTTCAGAAGACTCTCCCAGAGAACCAAAGAGAGGAGGCGCGAAGGGATAGAAACTGTCTGATCTTGGATTTGTCTCTGCCCCATTCACAGGTGGTGGGTGCCAGTAGAGTACCACCAGGGTACCATCTGTTTCTTGACTAGCTTTCACCTCAATCTACATTAATCAAAAGCAGTTGAGAAAGATTTCTAAGAGAAGATGGGGAACTTGCTATGAATAAATAAATGCTTGGCCAGGATCTCATACTTTGCCCTAGCTGTCCCATAACTTGAATCTACAGAGTAGTCCTACAGAGTCCACTACAGAGTAGTGGACCGACATGGCAAATAGACATTTTAGACTATTATGAGAGTTCAGTGGCAGTTTGGCCAATGATTAGAAAGAGTTGTCTACAAGTCTTCCTGATGGGAATAATAATGAACTGACATTGTCAATCTCAATCATTCAACAAGCATTTATTGAATACCTTCCAGGTATTCAACTTCCCAGGTTTTACACTAAATGTTGAGAATATGAAGATAAAAACAAAAATGCCTTGTGCTACAGATTGTTGCATTCTAATGGAAAGAGAATATTTCTATCTATCTGTCTATCTGTCTGCCTCTCCCTCTATCCATCCATCCATCCATCCATCCATCCATCCATCCATCCATCCATCTATCTATCTCTCTCTCTATCTATCTATCTTATCTATCTATCTATCTATCTACCTATGTGTGTTCATACTACAGTGAACATTAAAAAATACAATAAACTACATGTTGTTGTTCAGTCATTCAGTTATATGCAACTCTTCATTAGCCCATGCTCTATAATATACCAGGCTCTTCTAGCATCCACTATTTCTCGAAGTTTTTTTCCATGCTCATATTGGTTGCCGTAACACTATCTATCTATCTAACCCTCTGCTGTCCCTTTTTCCTTTTGTCTTTAATCTCTCCCAACATCAAAGTCTTTTCTAATCAGTCCTGTCTCTTGGTTATGTGACCAAATTATTTAAGCTTCAGCTTCAGTATTTGCCCTTCTAATGAATAGCCTGCATCGATTTCTTTTAAGTATTAACTGATTTGATCTCCTTGCTGACTCTCAAAGTTTTCTCTAGCACCACAATTGGAAAGCATCAATTTTGCAGCACTCAGCTTTCCTTTCACTCCAACTCTCACATTCATATATTGATCCTGGGAAAACCATGGCTTTGATAATACAGACCTTCATCAGCAAGGTGATGTCTCTGCTTTTTAGTATGATGTCCAGATTTGTCATAGCTTACTTTCTGAGAAACAAGAATCCTTTAATGTCATGGCTGCTGTCATTATATTCAGTGATGTCTGAGTTCATGTATATAAAATCAGATACTACTTTTATTTTTTTTCCCTCTATTTGCCAGGAAGTGATGGAACCATTTACCAAGATGTTAAAGTTTTTTGTTTGCTTTTTTTTTTGTTTGTTTTGTTTTTGATGTGAAATTTCAAGCCAGCTATTATACTCTTCTCTTTCACCATCATTAAGGGGTTTCTTAATTCCTTTCTTTCTGTTATCAGAGTAGTATTATCTGCATATCTGAGACTGTTGATATTTTTCCTGGCAACCTTAATCCTGACTTTTGATTCATTCTTCTTGACATACCATATAATGTACTCTCTATATAAGTTGTCACTAAAGTGACAATATAGAGTCTTGTGGGACTCCTTTTCTAATCTTAAACCAATCAGTTCTTCCATGCTTAATTCTAAGTTTTGCTTCTTGGTCCACATACATAATTCTCAGGAGACAAGTAAGATGATCTCATACTCTCATCTCTTTGAGGTCATATTTTGTTGCTATTCCCACAGTCAAAGGTTTTGGCGTAGTCAGTGAAGCAGAAATAAGTGTTTTTATTTTCTGAAGCCCCCTTGCTTTCTCTATAATCTGAAAGATGTTGGCAATTTGGTCTGTAGTTCATCTTCCTCTTCAGAAAGCAACCTGTTCTTCTGGTAATTCTTGGTTCTTGTATTATTGAAACCAACTTCTCAGAATTTTAAGCATAACCTTGCTGACGTGAAATGAGTGAAAATGTATTCCATAAACTGTGCTTTTTTTCTCTTAAAATAGCAAGTGATATATTTTCTTTTTAAAATATTAGATTTATATATTTAGAGAAACAAGGGAGCCAAGCAATATTTTCCAGATGGGGAAATTGGGTGCCTAGAGGTAAAGTTATTTGCCCAGGGTCACACAAGCAATAGGCGACTAAGGCGGTTTTTGGATGCATGTCCTTTCATTCTGGAGTTAATGCTTTTCCTATGATATGTCAAGAATTGGGTTTTTGGAAGGGAGAAATAAATACATTTGAGAAGAAAAGAAAAAAGGAAGACTATTGATCATATGGAACAATGTCATATGTTTGGTGGTTTGATCATCAAGTCAAGAAGCACTTATTAAATACTATGGGCTGGACCTGGTGTTAAGTAGTAGGAAGATAAATAGAGCAAAATAAAAAGACATTTTTTGCTCTCACAGAGCTTATATTCTAATGTGGGAAGACACTATATAGAAGGTATCCGAAAAGGGAAGAACGAAAAGGAAAATTAAGAAGTCTAGAAATGCAGGAGTAGAGACTAAAGAGGAGGAACATGGGTAGTTCTGGCCCTTTCTTAAGACAGAGATGCTGGAAGAAATTGACCAGAGAGAATCCCTACTCAGGAGAGGAGGAATCTTTCAGGGTAGAAAGGGACTTTTTGTTGGGACTTGGTGCAGGAAGAGATATAGTCATGGGTGCAGGCTGAGAGATGAAACTGAAACCTCAGATAGAGGCAACTTCTTGTGTCCCATGCAATGGGGCATTATCATTAACATCAATGAAAAAAAAACACGTTAGTAATAATTGGTAATTCTCCTTTGAGGATTATGGAATAAGTCACTGAGCTGAAATAATATCTTTTTTGAACTTGTTTCTGGCATAGAAAGCTGCTGCCTTCTCAGAAAGTTTTTCTAAGATAAGAGTGGAGACCCTTCTAAGACATTTTTTAAACTTTTCTTTAAAAAAAAAAGTAAATTTATAGATATCCTTTGGGCTACATCAATCTTTTTTCCATTAAATTTTCCTTGTGACAAAGAAAAAAAGATTATTAAGGAAAATCCCAGACACAGAAATTAGGTCTGATAATGTATGCGATATCTTGTCCTAGTAAATGCCCCAGTGTTCTGCTAAACAGGAGTGCTGTGTTTCATTATCTCTTCTTATATTCTAAGACTTTTCAAATCTGAAGTCCATTCCTTATAATTCTGGTAGGGACAAAAGATAAATTTAGAAGGAACCTAAAATAGGATGCATAACACTGCAAAGGTCTGGGGAAAAAAAGCAAAGGCATTATGGATCCACGTGGTATTTTCATCAATATTTCCAACGAAAAGTTTAGGAGCAAAAGCTAGATTTGGGAAATGAACAGCTGGTTAGGAAGGTGGTGTCTGAGAACAGGATTTGGCTCTCCTATATGATAGCATAAAATAGAGTCTTGCTAGGCTCTTGGGTAGGAATAGAGTACACCTAATAAAGAACAATAAAATATTTTTTCATAGTGTCTTGAGAATCTAATCCAGATGGTTTTGTATTTTAAGGAAAGGCTGAAAATGCCCAAATGCATCTGCCAAGGCAGTTAATTTCCATAGGGAAACAAGTACAGTATAGGAAGAATATCAGTTGAATAACCCAGTGATTCATAAGAGATGTTTTTTTTTCTTAAATCAAGGATCTTTTTCATAAATGCACACATTATGGATAACATATATCATGAATTAGGGATACTAATAGAAGGATGGAAATTTGACTTTAGATGCATATTTGACATGATGTATTTGTACTTATGGCTAGAATTTGGTTTTAAAAGGGGATTCTGATCAATAAGCAAAAAGTTTGGGCTGAAGAAAAATAAGAGAAAATCTTGTTGGGGAAGAAAGGTAGTGAAGATCTGGTCTTAGAAATAATGAAATAGGTAAAGAAAACAATGCATAATATTTTCTTTACCCTAAACTGCTTTTCTTTTAAGCAGATAATGTGTGGAGAGATATGATTTATAAGGGACTCTAGTGTATTCATCTCCTGTTCTTTTCTTGGCTCTGTTCTAAAGAACATTTTAAAAAGAATTTAATGAAGGCGTAGATGTTTAGCTTATTAAATATGCAGATAACCCAAACATGTAAGTGTTACTTAATATATTGAATTAAGCAACCATAGAGTATTCTTTTTAACTACATATGGAAGTTTCAGAAAGGTGGGTTTAATCTTTTATAAAGGTAGATTTGTTACACTTTTAAATTTTGCTTTAAATCGATTTTAGAAGTCTGTATTCTAAAATTTGCCCAAGGAAGGAAAATTGATAATAATTAAAGCTACTCAAAAGAGAAGTGGGCTGGCTTAGGAATCAGGAATTAGGGATTCACTGTACCTGGAAGTCTTTGAGTGACTGCTTACTGAGACCACATGTGACAGAAAAGTTTTGCACAACTCTGTTCAATTCAATTTAATTCCACAGGAAATTAGTAGTAGACCCAAGACCCTGAGTGGTAGATACCAATAGATATAAGACATTCTGGAAGATAGTGTAGTCAAATAATTAATTAACTAAATAAGTAAATGAATGACTGGATGGATGAATAAAGCATTGTCTGCTTTTGAGTAAATTATATTCTTTTGATCTCTGAGATCTATTCCAGATCTGAAATTTTTATGATTTATTGAATAGTGGAATTAATCCAAAAGTACATACTAAATAAAATTCTCTGGATTTGGCCACCAATTAATCAACAGGGAATGACAGAGGCAATTTGGAAATTAACCCTTGAGCTCCCCTAGTAGTGGTAACATAGAAATAGATTATTAGTTATCTTGGCAACTGGAAGGTTGATAATCTCCCCCCACTTTCTTCTGTTTCTGTATGTCTCACACAAACACATACAAATATATATGTGTACAATTATATATACAAATATAATATTATATATCCTACATATCTAATCATACATATGCACATATAATTCTGTATTATATTTTAATAGATGTTATATATATGTTACTATGTATGTTCGATACAAAATATTATCTATGTTAGTATAATATTGTGCAATACAGTAACATAATTAGCTACATATATTTGACCAATGCCCTTGAACTTTCCAAGTCACCCATGGAGTGAAGCAGAACTGTGTACTTGCTCCCATTATTTTTTAGTTTTTATTGTTTTCATTGTTGTTGGACACCATCACTGAGGATGAAAATGGCATCTATGTCAACTCCCACACTGACAGTAAATTATTCAAGTTGAAAGGCTATCGGTCAAGACTAAAGTGGGGGAGAATCGGAGGGTGACTTTTTGTACTCAGATAATTTTGCATTCATTTCAGTCTCTGAAGCTGAGATGTTACAGAATATAAATCCATTCTCTGTTGTTTTTGCTAATTTTGCCCAACAATTAATACCTTGAAAACATGAGTTCTCTACCAGTCAGCACCACACCATCCATACGTGGAACCATTGGTTACTGCAAATGGAGAAATACTGAGTACTGTGAGTAAATTCACTTAATTTGGGAGTATGGTTTCCAAGGATGTACACATGGATGATGAGGTTGACCCCTGTATTGCCACAGCTAGCTCAGTGTTTGGAAGGTTCTGAAGAAAAGTATGGGAGACAAAAGAGGCATTAGGCTACCCACTAAACTGAAAGTGTGCAGAACCATTGTACTGACCTCATGGTTGGACACCTGTGAAAGCTGGATTAGCATCAGCTCAGGAAATGAAATCATTTCCATTTGAATTTTCTTAGGAAGATTCTGACGATCACCTGGCAAGGTAGGGTAATAGACACTCAGGTCTTTTCTCTATCTGAACTATCAAGCATTAAACTTTACTGCAAAGAGCAGTATTTCAATGGACCGATCTGAACTTAGAGCTTCCCAATTCTAGTACCAGCACTTTATCCATTGCACCACCCCGTGGCATATACACCAAGTAAGAAATCTCTTTTGGCCAAGTCCAGATCCTAAGTCATTTGGTTGCACTTAAAATACTTAAAGAAAGCACTCATTCTCCATCTAAGTCTCCTTTTTCTAGACTAAATATCCCTAGCTTATTCCTTGGCCCATCATTTTAGGGAGAGGTTTTTAGTCCCCTGCCATCTTGTCCTTACTTATCTGGATGTGCCTTGGCTTATTAATGTCCCTTCTAATTAGTGTCCCCTGCAACGACCAGAACTCTGCTCCAGATCTGGTCTGAGAGCAGAAACTGCTTTCTTAGCTGAGAAAGATTTAAAAAAAAATTAAATTCTTTTTTTATTTAACTGGTAAATTGTTTCTCACTTCCATGCTCATCTAGTGTGTAAAAGAAGGCTTGCCATCACCATCTTTCCCTTGCAGGGACCTCACTGAACCTTCTTTCATTTTCATACTTTCAAAGGATGATCTTAAGTTTAGAATAAATCCAACTGAGTTGATGTTCTAGCCAATTTTAAACTGCTTTCTTTTCCTTTCTCTTTTGTTGTTGTTGTTTTTTTTTTTAAGAAAAGTTCCAGAAATCCGAGACAGATATGATCCTGCAGATAAGTGACCCTTTGAAAAAATTCTTTAGAAAATGAGAAACTGCCAAAGTGACCCATGATAGCGACTTTTGTTTTTTAATCAAAGCCAACTTGATTTTCTTTTTGTGGAAATGTTTTGACACTTGTCTTTACCAATTAAAGGGAAAAGGGAAATTAGATCTGATGGCTTTCAACTGCCCAATGCTAAAACCAATCTATCTCTTTTTATGTCTCTAGGAAGCAGCAAGGTTTTGGTCTTCATTTGACGGCCAAAAGGCATGACTAGTTAGCACGTGATCAGAACAGACCTTGACAATATTGACTATGGTAATATCCAAATTCCTTGCCACAAATGCTTATTTATCTATTTTAGGTAAATGACAGATCCCAGTTTTAATTAGATGGAAGGGAACCTTTCTTTTGACATGTGGAAAATAGATCTCAATATCTTTGTGACTGAAGGAGATAGATGACATTTTGAATCATAAGGACCCAAGAATAAAAACAGAACATGGAATATAGAAGTAGGAGAAAAATATAGTTATTGAGGGTAAGAGACTGATGGTATCAGAAGTTTTTACATAGATCCTAGATATATAAAATAGGTATGCAAATCAAGCATTTACTGATAATAAATCAAAAGTTGGTGACTCCCATACTCGGTCATGAGACCCCATATAGATTTAAGAATCTGGGCCTTGTACAGTGCAGTGAAAATATTGCTGGCTCTGGGATTCAAGGACCAGGGTTAGAATTTCATCATTAACTTACTAGTTAATTTGTTTGAATAAAGTTACCCAAATTCTCTGGACCTATATAAAATGGACCTTCTAAAAATGAGGGAATTGGACAACAAGAAGACTTTTTAACCTGAGTTCTGTTGATTTATTTTTTTAAACAAATATTCTGATAACTATATTTTGATGTAATTATTTTCCTTTGCAATTCCATGTGTGATATTTTGAGAAGTGAATTTTGGCAGTGAGTACAGAATATAAAAAATAAATTATAAATCAAATTCAATATCACATGTACTTATTAGATACCTCCAATATTCTGAGCATTCTACCAGACATTAGAAATACAAGGACAGAAATGAAAAATGAATAGTGCCTGTCCTCAAGGAGTTTCCATTCTATTGAATTCTTATGACAACAATTATTGATAAGCTGTGTGAGACAAGAGAAGTCATTGTGGGCTTGGATTAGATGAGTGCAGATGATATTACTTTAAGAGTTCCTTTTTTTCCTCCAGTGCAGTCCTTTGAGAGAGAAAAAGCAGTCCTAGGGAAGTTCAATCTGTGAAGTAAGGCAGTGTGTAGAATGAGGTAGAAATTTGCTAGGGAGTGACTGCCATGGACCAAGACTGATTATACCTGTGGGGGCAGAAAACTGCAAATGCAAATTATATTTTAGGCAGCATAATCCTAGCCTGTCAATAAACAGCATGTTTTCCTAGAACATGAAACAGAAGGAGTAACAAGAGCTATACAGTAAAAGGTAGAGTAGACTGCTGAGTATTTGATTACTCGGTTTTCTCTTTGGAAACCTGATTCCTAGGAATACAGTGATGAGAAAGTTGCAACTGAAGTGGAGCCAGCTCTACAGTGACTCATTTCTTTTGACCATTGGCGACATCTACCTTGTGATGATTTTTTTTTTTAAGAACAAAGTTTGGCTTCATCTCTAGTTCTTTCCCCCCCAACTCCATCCCTACTACTTAAGACTTTAATAGCTATTCCTAAAGTACAGATCTGGCTCTGTCACTCTCTTCCTCAAATACTTACAGGGGCTCCCTAGTGTCTTTAGGATCACATGCAAACTCCCCCTACTTGGCAATTAAAGCTTTTCACAATCTGGTTCCAAACTGTCTGAAAGAAAGAAATTTACCATATTCCACCCCATGTTCTCCACACTTCAGCTGAACTGGCTTCTTTGTTATTTGGGCTATAAGATGGTCCATCTCCTTCTTTCCTCGCTGGCTCACTTTTTGCATAAGCTAAACCCCACATTTGTTGTTTCCTGTAGGTGCCTCAAAACCAAGTTTAAATCCAGTTTCAAATATTTACTAGTTGTGTGACTATGAGTAAGACTCAGTTTCTTTACTATAAAATAAAGGTAATAATAGTACTTACTTCCCAGGGTTGTTGTGAGATCAAATGAAATAATATTTATAAAGCTCTTAGCATAGTGGATAGCTGAACCCCACATTTGCCGTGTCCTTTAGGTGCCTCAAAATCAAGTTTAAATCCAGTTTCAGATATTTACCAATTGTGAGACCATGAGCAAGTCATCATTTATCTCAGTTTCCTTTACTATAACATAAAGATAGTAATCGCACTTAGCACCGGTTATTGTGAGGATTAAATGAAATAATATTTATAAAGCTCTTAGCACTTAACCATTCCAAAGTGAATAGCACAACGGCTTAGCTTAGCACAGTAGACACATAGTAGGTGGAGGTCTTTGATCATTTCCATCAGGTCCATTCTTTGTGACTCCATTTAGGTTATTTTTTTTGCCATTTCTTCTCCAACTCATTTTTATAGATAAAAAAATAGGATTAATGACTTTTTCAGTGTCTGAGGCCATATTTGAACTCAGTCTTCCTGCCACCTAGTTGCTCTCAGTAGATAATAATAGCTACTCAATAAATGCTTGTTTCCTTCTTTTCTTCCATTTTCAAAAGAGAGTTTATTGAGTCTCCTGTGCTAAGCTGTAGCCAAAGATGAGGGAGGAGGACATTGCAGATATGGGGTTTAACCTACACAAAATTTGAGGGAGTGTAGGAAAGAACAAGGTAGAACATCCCATACCCTGAATAAGCAGTAGGTATATATAGTAGGTGCTTAATAAATGCTTCCATCCTTCCTTCCTTTTTTCAAAAAAGAGATTACTGAGTGATGATAGAGAATCAGGAAGTGACAGTGAGAAGCACATATCCCAACTGCGTTCTCAATGACTGGTGAGTCTGGGGAACAGGAAAAAGTGCAGTGGGTTCTAGAAAAGAAGATCAGAGAGACTATTTCATCAGAGGGAAGTTAGGGTTCAATCAGTGAGAGCCAGAGGTTGAAAGGAGTAGGAAAGGAAAGATTTAAGCAACTTTTAACCCTTTCATGGAACACATTTCAGAGCAGATGGGGATGAAGGCGTGAGTAGCTTTAGAGTGGGACACTTTGAGGAGGAGAAGAGTTAAGGAGAATGGAATAAGGGACTCAGTAGTGGGGGATGAAGAATAAGATTTGATATTCAGACTCCTTGAGATGGGGAGAATATCACCAGGAAAATGTTTGTTAATCACTGAGGAATGACTTCAGGTGGAGTTTTCATTGTCCATGAGGGTTTTCCTCCAAGTACAGAAATCTCAGGACCTTGGGCAGTTCAGGCAAGAGGACAGGTGTTAGGAGCTGAAGAAATGGGATCACTCCTCTTCCTCCAAGGGGACCTGGTCAGATAGAATGGCATTCTCCATAGATGAGACAGGGGGATTGGGCTTCTTCTGTTCCTGTAGAAGACAAGGCAGGAGACCTGCCTGCTGCTATTATTATCCTGCTATTACAGATTCTTATTCAAGTCTTGTGTCTGCCACAGCTTTGGGCTGTGAGATCTGGGACAAGTCACTTTACCTCAGTGCTCCAGGTAGCTTTTTGGGACTATGAGTTATAAAGAGAATACCAACCTCCTTTGGTAGATGAAGTTTCCCTTAATGGAATTTCCTTATGCCAATGAAATCACTAACTTCCTTTATTTAGGGAGCATGCATTTATCTGTATGGATGGGGTTTTCCTATAATAGAGAGTAAGCCTCCTGGGGATAGTGCCAACTTTTGTCTTTTAGTCCTAGTCTCTAGTGAAATGGCTGTGTGGACATTCAAGGAAGGCTTATTAAAATGAGCCATGGCAAACATTTAAGGCCTGAAGTGCCTTTGGTTGGCCACAAGATGACTGTGATAGTTTGTGCAAGGGAGTGGTTCAGCTAAAAAGGCAGAGGATTGGAGTTATAGGATCCAAGATCTGCACTGACCGTTCAAGTGACCTTGGACAAGTCACTTCTCTTTGACCCCATTTGTCAAACAAGGGAGTTGGATTCATTGGTGTCTGGTGCCCTTTCTTCTCCAGATCCATGGTCCTATCTATGATCTCAGTTCAGTCACTGACTTGGAACAAATCATTTAGTTCTTCTGACCCTCAATTTCCTCATCTGTAAAATGGACGGGTGGGACTCAATAGACTCTGAATTGCATTTCACATCTTTCTCTAGGATCCTGTGATTAATTTCCCTGGAAATGTCAAATAAAGTACAATGAAGGATGTAAATAGGGACAAATCATGTCCGCTTGGATTAATGAAGATATCTTTCAGTCAGTGGTATATGAACTAAGCCTTGAAGTAAGGATTTAAAAAATGGGCAGAGATGGGATGAATGACTGTCCATTTAATTTAAAAGCAGGGAGACAAGTGACTCAGAGACCAAAGATTAGAGTGAGTAGTCCAACTTGTCCTGAGCTTAGAATACATAATGGAAATGATCTGAATTAAGTCTGGGAAGGTACATCAAAGTCATTAATGTAGGCTTTGAATGCCAGGCTAAATTTGTCTTTTTCAAGAAACAGGAGGAAGCCATTGAATGTTCTGGCACTGATGGCTTCTTAAAATTCAAAGAACGATATTTTAACAAAGAATAATTTTATAAAGTATTTGCATCCAGGAGTTTTGTATGTTTATGTTTAAATAGCTTATATATTATGTGTGAGTATATCTTTTAAAGATTAGTCCAATTACATTTGCAAAAAAAAAAATTGGGTAACAGAAGTTAAGAGAGAGCACTTCTTCTCAAACCAATGTTTGGCAGCGTTCTTGGAAGGTGTGATGAGAGTAATGAGGAATCATTGCTTTTTTGGGTCCAGTGATTTGGACAGAAAGGATTGGCTGCATTTAGGGCATTTGGAGTTCACTGACTGTGTCAAATTCCTCTTCCACTGTGTCAACTTCAGGACGTCCCCAAGTGGGTTTTGCCAACTGCTTGTGCTTCCATCTTGTACACCCGTGGCCATGATGGGAAATGTATTCTGTATGTTTCTGATTCCTGTGCCCTGAACTCATCAGAATCTTGTTTATAAAAGTTCTTTGAAGTCCAGAAAGACATTTCAAGTTTTTCAGATTTTTCTTAAGGAGACAGGAGGAGAGATGGGCAATCTCAGCCTTGTGACCGGCTCCTCAAGTGTCCCAAACTCATTTAAAAACTTTTTGTCCCTAAGTTCAAATCCATTTTCCTCTTCCTCAAACTTGGGCCATCTGTCATTTTTAGGGCAGTGAAATGCATATGTTTCTGATTTGCTTTACACAGAACTAATCAGAGCACTTTTTAAAAATGGCTCCACAAGTTGGTGAAACATTTGTTTAACAACGTTTTATAGGCCTTTTTTCTGAAAACTGAAGAATCTTGTCTTCACCAAAAATAAATAAATGCAAACATCAAAAGCCTGCCTTTCCACTGTGTTCTCAACTTCTCCAAACCCATCCCCCACCTAGTATCTTTTCCCCTTAAGAAGATCTATTTTTCCCCTTGATCTTACATCTATTGGACTGATAGAAAAAGAAGGAACTATTTTTTTTAAATCATACTATGAGTCAGAGCAGACTAGAGAAAAGAACATTGTACTTATTAATAAATAAAGAGATGTGGTCTGGGTTCTAACCCTATCTACGTGACCTAGGACATGTCAGGAAAGTGAAGGGTTGGACTCAGTACCCTCTTGAGTCCCTTCTGATTTGAAATTGCCAATCCTAGGATCTAATAAACTCTTATAGAGGAGGAAACTAGGGGACAGAGAGTGCATCTGAAGTAATCTGACCAGAGTCATACAGAAGTGGAACAGGATAAAAAGCTATCAAACTATTTATACCCTTTGATCCAGCAATGTTTCTACTGAGCTTATATCCCAAAGAGATTTTAAAGGCAGGAAAAGGTCCCACATGTGCAAAAATGTTTGTGGCAGCCCTTTTTGTAGTAGCTAGAAACTGGAAACTGAATTGATGCTCATCAATTGGAGAGTGGCTGAATAAATTATGGTATATCAATGTTATGGAATAATATGGTTCTATAAGAAATGGATGATTTCAGAAAAACCTGGAAAGATGTATATGAATAGATGCTAAGTGAAGTGAGCAGAACCAAGAGAACACTGTACATAACAGGTACATGATTATGTGATGATCAGCTATGATGGACTTGGCTCTTTTCAACAACATGGTGATTCAAGGCATTTCCAACAGACTTGGGATGGAAAATGCCATACACATCAAGAGAGAAAACTATGGAGATTGAATATGGGTTGAAGCATATTTTTTTCACCTTTATTTTTTTTTTGTTTGTTTTTCTTTTTTTTCTCATACTTTCCCCCCTTTTTGGTCTGATTTTTCTTAAATAACATGACAAATATGTAAATATACTTAAAAAACTGCATGCATATAACCTATATCAGATTACTTGCTTTCTTGTGGAGGAGAGAGGTAAGGGAAGGAGGGAGAAAAATTTGGAATACAATGTCTTATAAAAATAAATGTTGAAAATTAATTTTACAAGTATTTGGAAAAATAAAATACTATGATTTTTTCAAAAAGAAAAAAATTACATAAAATAAATGATTGTTCCCTTGTATTCAAGGAACTTAAATACAAAAAAAGAAGGGGAAAAAAGAAGAGGAGGAATCCAGTTTTCTGTGACCTCTTATTAGCCTGCTCAGTAACTGCATGAGCTTAGGGAGGTCACTCTCCATACCATACTTCTATCATCTATAAAAAATAAGCATGTTTGCATTAATGAAGTCACTTTATCTGCCTTGCCTCAGTTTCTCCATCTATAAAATAGAATGATAAGAGCACCTACCTCACAATATTGTCATGAGGATCTAATGAGAGAAAAGATGTATAGAACATTTTTCAAGCTTTAAAGTGCTACATACATGCTATTATTGTTGTTGTTGAAGTTGTTATTTCTGGTTCTCTTAAGCTCTAGAGATTGGGATCATGTTATCCTTTAGACACCAAACTGGAATTGATAGTATAAATCTTTGCTACTTCCCAAGGAAGAGTTCTCCATAAAATTGTACAATTTAGCAATAAATGATTGTAGATTTATTTATACATTCAAAGAACCGTAATAGTCATCTAGCTCATCCTTATTCTTCATTTTACTTAGAAGGAAACTGAGGCCCATTTAAACAAATTGAACCTAGATAGAGAGAAAAAAAGATTTCTGGATTGAAATCCAGGCATTCTGAATCTATATTGAGTATCTTCCCCCCACTCCCACTAAAAGAATCAGTATTTGGAACTAGGTCATTGAACTGCCAAACATCTAGTGCTCAATTCCCAATTCCCAATGGTTCACTGGATTTGGGCAAGGTGGGAGGTTACTAAGTGTCCAGGATGCCTATTTTTTTTTTCTCTTTGGTTTCTATGAGCATGGAGATTTTTCAAAACCTTTTGGGGAATCACATTCATCTGTGACAGTCTAGTGTAGCCTATGGAACTCTTCTCAGAACTATGTCTGAAAATATACAAAACATAAAAAACAAATCAATTTTTATCATTTTAATAAGAGTTCATAGATTCCAGATGGAAAAAAAAACATTCTAAGGCAAACTTACAATTCATTTACTGTCCCCGATTGAATGAACACATGAAAAAAAAATTCAGTAATTACTATATGTTGTGCACTCTGCTAAGTGCTAAAGATACAATAGAAAAATCAAGACAATCCCTCATCTCAAGAAGCTCACACTCTATTTTGGAGGAAAATGAATTACTCACACTCGAGTTGGGATTATAGGATAGCTACTGAGGAAAAGCAAAAGCCTTGGAAATAATACTGCTACCCAAACTGCCAGAGATACAGATGATCTTAGAGGCTGCCTCAATGTGTCTAAGAAGTTCCTTTGTCACAGAATAAGTTGGTAGCTTTGATTGTGATTGTGGTGAGCTAGGGCCACTTGATCACTAACAAAAGGCGTCTTTTGTAAACCAACAGCTACCAGAGCTTCTTAGTCAAATAAATAGTCAAAAAAGGAGGGAAAGAAAAAAAAAACTAATATAGTGCTTACCAGTTCCCAAAAATGATGCTATTCAGGGCCAGTCCAATACTGAATGTATCTATACTATAAGGAGAAAGTGTACACATTTATTCACTTTTTTTGGTCAGTGTTAACTATTTTAGGGATAGGTAGGTGGTGCAGTGGATAGAGCACCAGTCCTGAAGTCAGGAGGACCTGAGTTCAAATAAATCTGGTCTCAGACATTTAACACTTCCTGGCTGTGTAACCCTGGGCAAGTCACTTAACCCCAATTGCCTCAGCAAAAAAAAAAAAGTTAATTCATTTAACACAGTAAAGCTGAAGGCATAGCATCAGTTCATTTTGTTGGAATTTCTTGAAAATTTTCTTTAAATGTCTGCAATGTAATTTCCCCTAACCTGAGCTGTGGATACTGCAATCTTTCTAATTGTCAGTATGAGTTAGAGTTTACTAGCTAGAATACTAGAATAACTCACCAACTTGGTTCCCATATGCATTGAGTATCAAGAAATCATTTTGCAGTGAAAGCAGATATTTTCTCCCATTTTGAAGGATTTTTCTTTTTGATGCAAAGTTTCACTTTGAAAAGAAATGTAACATGAAATGTTTCAAAATGGCAGGCAAGTTTGAAAGTCTCATGAACATTCATGGTTTTGATATGGGCTTAGGTATATGGATTTAAACCACTGGGTTGTGGTTGCCATGGCCATAGTTTTTTCTGCTCTTGATAATGACTGTGACAAGAATGATTATCAAAAAAATTATTCTTACAAATCCTGAGAATGTTAAACATGTTTTATGCAAAATCAAAATTATTAGAAGATTTGACAATGATGATATTGTAAAAGTATTTGAAGTTCTGGTTCCCAATGGAAGTTAGTTAACAGATAATGTGGGCTCCCTGACAGAAATGAATAGTATTTACATTGTTCAGGAGAACATGGAAACACACTTAGCTAATCTTCTAGAACAAAACCCTTTACTGGAGGAGCATCACAGGCTTTTCATGTACTAGTTGCTACGTGGACTCAAGTATATTCATTTGACAAATGTACTACACAGAAATCTCAACTAATTTTTTTTAATACCAAAGATTTTGCGCTGAAGATAGGTGACTTTTAACTTGCCTGGACCATGGATCTCCATTATTCCATAAGAAGCATCTTTCTGAAGGATTGGGTACTAAATGGTATAGATCTCCATGACTTTTACTTTCTCCTAACAACTGTACTAAAACGATTAACATGTGGGCTGCAGAATGCATCTTTGTTGAAATGCTGACTGGAAAAACCCTCTTTGCAGGTGCACATGAACTTGAACAGATGCAATCAATTTTAGAATCTATTCCTATTATGCATAAGGAAGATCATTAGGAACTTCTCAGTGAAAATCCAGTTTACATAAAAAATGATTTGATTGAACCACACAAACCCTTAATTCAGCTGTTTCCAGAATGAGTTGTGAAGCACTGGACTTCCTGGAGCAAATTTTGACATTAATGTTGATGTTGGATTGATTGACAGCAGAAGAAGCTCAGATCCATCCTTATATGAGCATTTATTCTTTTCCAATAGATAAACAAAATTCAAGCCTTCCTTGTAACATTGCCGATGAAATTGATGATATTTTGCTCATGGATCAAATTCATACTTAAATTTATAATTGAGAGAGTTGCCATGATCATCAGTTTTCAGACCGGCACTGGCCTATTCACAATAACTTTGATATTGAAGAAGCTCTTTGTAACCCAAGGGCTATTTCTGAAGTTACTGATGAAGAGAAAGTGCATGTGGAGCCTCAAAAATATTTGGATGGAGACTGTGAAAAGTAACTGAGAGATCCTGTCTTTGATCCATTTCTCTACTGAGCTTTGTTGACAATATCCAGATCATCGTGAAAATAAGTATTGTGATTTGGAATGAAACCACACTCATAACTAAAAAATGAGGACATCATCATATCTAGATAACACAGTTTGGAAAAAAAGAGTGAAGTTAACATTACTTTGATCCCAAACTTATTAGAAATTTTTCTAGTTGGAAAGGACAAAGCAAAGAAAAATCTGATAAGAAAGACAAGGCAAAATGTGAAAAAAAAACAAATTGATTAAAATTCAAATAATTCTTGAGGAAGCATCACTGCAATTGCTTGAAAAGAGAGAGAAGAATAAAGAATTTGACTTTGATTTCTTTATTTTTTAAGTAATAGCTTTTTTATTTTCAAAACATAAAGATAGTTTTCAACATTCACCCTTATAAAAGCTTGTTCCAATTTTTTCTCTCTTCTTTCCCTTCACCCTGCTCCTCTAGACAGCAAGTAATCCAAAATAGTTTAACATGTGCAGTTATTATATGCATACTTTCACATTTATCATGCTGTACAAGAAAAATCAGATCAAAAGGGGAAAGAATGAGAAAGAAAACAAAAAGCATGCAAGCAACAACAAAAAGAGTGAAAATGCTATGTTGTGATCCACGCTTAGTCCCCACAGTCCTCTCTCTGGGTATAGATTGTTCTCTTCACCACAAGATCATTGGAACTGTCCTGAATCATCTCATTGTTGAAAAAAAAGCACATCCATCAAAATTGATCATTGTATAATCTTGCATTGCTGTATACAATGATCTCTTGGTTCTGCTCACTTTACTCAGCATCAGTTCATTTATGTCTCTCCAATCCGCTCCGAATTCATCCTGTTGATCATTTCTTATAGAACAATAATATTCCATAACATTCATATACCATATTTTTTTCAGCCATTCTCCAATTGATGGGCATCCACTCACTTTCCAGTTTCTTGCTACTACAAAAAGGGCTGCCACAAACATTTTGCACTTGTGAGTCCCTTTCCCATCTTTATGATCTCTTTGGGATATAAGCCCAGTAGAGACACTGCTGGATCAAAGGGTATGCATAGTTTGGTAACTCTGGACATAGTTCTAAATTACTCTCCAGAATGGTTGCATCAGTTAACAACTCCACTAATAATGTATTAGTGTCCCAGTTTTCCCACATCCCCTCCACCATTTGTCATTATCTTTCCCTATCATCTTAGCCAATCTGAGAAGTGTGTAGTGGTACTTCAGAGTTGTCTTACTTTGCATTTCTCTGATCAATAGTGATCTTAGAGCATCTTTTCATATGACTAAAATGGTTTCAATTTCTTTATCTGAAAATTGACTGTTCATATCCTTTGACCATTTATCAATAAATCAGCAAAAATTCTGATTTATTTTTGTGGATTTATTTTGTATCCTGCAACTTTGCTAAAGGTGTAGATTGTTTCTAGTAGTCTTTTAGTTGATTTGCTAGGGTTCTCTATACCATCATATTATCTGCAAAGAGTGATAATTTGGTTTCCTCATTACATACTCTAATTCCTTTAATCTCTTTTTCTTCTCTTATTTCCAGAGCTAATATTTCTAATACAATATTAAATTAGGAATGGTAAAAGTGAGCAACCTTGTTTCACCCTTGATCTTATTAGGAAAGGTTCCAGTTTATCCCCATTATATGTAATTCTTGCTGATGGTTTTAAATAGATCCTACTCATCATTTTAAGGAAAACTCCATTTATTCCTGTGTTCTCTAGTGTTTTTAATAGGAATGGGTATTAGATTTTACCAAATGTATTTTCTGCATCTATTGAGATAATCATATGATTTTTGTTAGTTTGGTCATTGATATAGTCAATTATGCTAATAGTTTTCCTAATATTGAACTAACCCTATATTCATAGTATAAATTCTACTTGGTCATGGTTGTTTTTATTATCCTAGGGATGGCTTTCGGCAATCTCTTTGCTAATATTTTATTTGATATTTTTGCATCAATATTTATTAAGAAAATTGATCTATAATTTTCTTTCTCCATTTTCACCCTGCCTGGTTTAAGTATCAGCATCATATCTGTGCCATAAAAGAAATTTGTTAGGATTCCTTCTTTCCCTGTTTTTTTTTTCAAATAGTCTATATAGTATTGGAATTAATTGTTCTTTAAATGTTTGGTAGAATGGCAAGATCTTTAGTAGGAAGGAGGATACAGAAATGCTAGAAATTGAGTCAGTAAAAATAGCAAGTTTGAGGGGAAAAAAGTGAAGAGGATTTTCTTAACAATAGTAGAAAGTTCTTTTTAACAAGCAGCTTGAATCTACAGGTATTTCACAATTTTAGTCTAGTTGGTTCACCACTTAAATCAATACTGGCCACATTAACACCTTCTACTGTGAAATCTTCCTCCCAGGTTCCCCATAAAACATACAGCAGCATTTTGAAAAATTTGGACTAAAACATTCAGCAGACAGTTCTTTTTGTATTCATGAAATGTGTTTTTATTATTATTATTATTACTACCAGTATGTCACTTTTTAAATATGAATCAGATGGCATCATTTTAGCGTGGATTCCTTTAGTTCTTAATTTTTTAAATCCAGAATTACTTTTCACAAGTGAAATAATTTTTAATTTAAATTGGATGTCATTTGAACAGAAAATTAAACATAGAAGAAAATAATGCAATACTGGAAGAGACAAAAGAAATGCATTAAATCAAGTAAAACTATTTCTCAGTTAAATGGTTATCTCTTTTGCAGGGGGAAAAATCTTGCCTTGAAGTTTACGCAGTGAGACAACCAAACTCATGAAATTATTTATTTTTTTCTAAAGCATTTTTCTTTCATGAGTATTTGCAAGTTTTTCATACTGTGCACATTTCTTAAAACACATGCTATCAGCAGCAAGTGAAAATGAATGCTGAATTTATACACATGTGTTATCTATCTCAAAGTGGCAGAAATAAATGGCAAGATATGCACCTTCCATAGGGCTTCCCAATATGCATTTCTATTTAGCCTGCATTGTTAGTTACTTCTTAATAAAAATTACTCACTGTCTATATATAATTCTTTGTACAATTCATATACATTCTTTACAATGAAGTGTTAATATATCATATCTTCTTTATTTTTAGCAAATCATTATATTTTCTGTATTTCATTATAGAAAGTTAACTTATTTTTTGAAATTTATTTGCAAATAAAGGTTTTCCATTTGGTACCATGGTTTGGTACAGATCTAGCTGAATATTATAATGTCAGCTTGTTCTGAGGCTGTCCACATACTCAGTGTATTTGTGTTCATTTTAAATAAAACACTTGTTATTTATAGGAATTTGCATTTTGGGGGTGCTTCATCTAGCTACAAAGAAAAATTAGAAATTACTTTATTAAAAATGCTCCTAAAAGTCTTAATTGTTTTTTTTTACATTGTAATGTTAGATTGTGTGCATGAACATAATTCAGATACTTGTTATAAATTAAAAGATGTATATGGTAAAATATTTTTTGTTTTTACTGAATAGTGTATTCCCCATCCCAAAGCAAGCATGAATAAAACTAGGCTAAAAGCAAAAAAAAAATAGAAAAATTTCTGATTCAGAGCAGATAGAATAGCTAAGAAATCCTAGAGGTTTAGGTTTAGGGTTAGGTGCTACAGCAGAATGGAACCTAAGGCCCAAGGCTCTTGGGTTCCATATATAGGTCTGATGACTGTGTGGGAAGACTACAGGGTCCAGGCCAAGACAGAACATCAAAATTGAAGGGTCTTGGGAAGGAGCAGCAGGAAAAATGGTCTTGCCTTGTAGTTTCTCCTACCATCAGAAAGTATAGTTTGGACTCGCATCTCATCTAAACTCTAAAAGCCATCAAACAAGGAGGCTTCTGGTAGGAGCAGCTCTTCAAGGCTCTCTTGGGTGGGTTTTGAGAATGCTTACATTTGGAGAGTTGAGGGAAGGCAAGGACAAAAGGGAGCCTCAGGTGGTAGAGGATGAGATTCTCATGTTTCCTCCATCTGAGGATCCTAGAAATAGAGGATAGATGCTGTGATAGGAGTATGGAGATCCAAGCGTGAGAGGCAATTGTCCCTTAGAATGTGGTCACAAGCAATCCAAGCCTGATATTCCTCACTAGTAAAGTGGGCATGAGAGCCCTTGGCATTTTCCTGGGTATCCCATTTTAGGAGAAGGGATACTGGCAAGTGTCACAGCATCTGGAGAGGATAGCTTGAATGGTAAAAGTACTCATCGTGGGTGCCTTATAATGATTGATAAAAGGAAGTGGGCTTATTTAATTTAGAGAAGAAGAGGGGAGCCATTAGGAAAGAACTAGAGAACTTTACTATTTGAAGGGCTATTGGATTAGACTTTTTTTGGAGAGCCCAGGGGACAGGATCAAAGACCCATAATGGGGTGGTTGTTGAAAACAGGTCTCTTCACTTAAGGACAAAGTTTCTAACAAGTAGGGCTGTCCAAAAGATGGAATTGGCTCTCTTGGAAATCAGAATTTAAAAGTTGGATGGGGTCTTAGTGGCCATCTGCTCCAATTCATTCACCAAATGAATTCTTACTATAACATCCCTGATAAGAGATCTTTCTTTTTTGAAGACCTTCAAGCTCAACCCCCAAGCTGTTGGGCAGCCCATCACCTTTGGGACAGCTCTCACTAAATTGGAAAATTTTCCTCCCATCAGGTCTATATGTTTTTCTTTACATCCTCGCCCCACTGCTCCCAGTTTTACTTGTGGGATCAAGGAGAATACATTGGATCCTTCTTCCCCATAACAGTCCTTCAAACACCTGAAATTTCAAACAAACCTCTCATAAGTCCTCTAAGGCTTGTTCTCTCCTCTAGGCTAAAGGTACCCAGCTCCTTCATAGCTTTTTGTTGATCTTCTTTCACTCCCTTGGAACTTCTGCGATTTATCAATTCCCTTCTAAATCATGATGATCAGCACGAAGTACAATATTCTCAGGATGGCCTGACCTGGCCAAAGTACCATGGGACTATCACCTCGTGGTTCCCAGCAGCCATGATGTGTCTCTTATTTCAAACCCCAATGAAGGATCTTCCTATGGAGGCTGGATGATTGCATATGGGCTTTATGATAGTGGTGATTCTATTTCAGCTTTGGCCAGGTGTAGACAGCTGTTAATAAGCCCTTCCAGATCTGGAATTCTGTGATTCTGGTTGTGATCAGGGTGAGGAAAACACTGTGTGAAGTGCTGGAGTACATTAGAAATGTGAGCATCTCGGACTTTTAAAAATATCTTTGTTTTGCCAAACAAATGGATTCAAATTTCTAGCATCTTGGGTTTCAACTGAATTAGTTAGAGCACCTGTCTGGGGAACAGGAGGTAGTGTGGTACTCAAACCCCAAGAGGGTTTCTCTCGATGAACTATTATTATCCTTGTTGCCCAGTGAGTGGACAGCTCCTGTGGGCCAGAAAGCCTTGTGGTTTTTGTGGATCTGGTGATTCTTGGGAATGCTATTTGCAAAGCCATGTGAAGGGCATCTTGCACCCCTCCCCAGCTCCACACAAACACACCAGGCGCCTTGTGTAATCCAGGGGGGCAGTAATTGGGGCAGATGCATCACCTGATTAGGGTGCTTCCCTGCCTCCTTCCCTGCCCAGCGTTCTTGATAAAGACCATACAGAGGGCTCATTTGAGCGTCTGATTCAGCAGAGAAGCATACTGAGCTGACCACACTGGCAGCTGGGAGCTCTGGCTCCAGGACAGAACAAGCTTTTTGGGTCAAAGGCGAGGCAGTGGACGCCTCCTTGTCTGAACATGGCAGCAGGTGAGGTGTTCTCTGCCAGCCTTCTTCACCCTGACAAAATCCAGCATGGTGACCAGTGCATCCCCAGGTTCTCCATGCCAGGCAGGAACAGATGTCCTTAAGTTTGTGGCTAACTCTGCAGATTCCTGGCTTCGTTCACGACAGGTTGGGAAAGGAGTTGGTGGAAATTCTAGGAGACATCTTAGGGGAAGGGGGTGATCTGACAGCCAAAAACAAAGTTTTCAGGGGATCTTAAGTTTCACTTGCTCCGAGTTCCCTCAGCTTTCTCTGCCTCCCTCCCTCCATCTTCTCTGTTTTTTGGCCTAGAACTTTTCTCTGTCCCCACATCTTAAATCAAAGCAAAGTCCTTTGAAACATATACTCCCCAATTTCCACTTCCCATCGTCCTCACCTTGTAGCAGAGGAGAGGGGCTGTCAGGGTTGGATTAGAAGCCAGCTCCTAAGAGAAATAACCTGTCCAAATAGAGCATCGTCAGAAGAAGGGGAAGTCTTCGGGGACAGGTCTCTTGTGATATCCCATGATCATAGAGTTGGAAGCAGTTGTAGCCCATCTCATCCAGGCTTCCTGATTCCAGATGCACCGCTCCAACAATGATCTCTGAATTCCCTCTGAGCCCTAGCACTGATTCCATAGAGGCAGATTTCCTGCCATTCTGGAACGAGAAAAAGCACCAGAACATGTGCTGGAGAGGTTCAAAGTGCTAGGTGAAGTCTGAAGTCAGAAACAATTTTAGACTGGGGAGTTCAAGGCAGGGAGAACTTAGGGGAGAAGTGGAGTTTCCTGTCTATGGTCTTAGATGTAGAAGCAGAAGCCAGCTCAGAAGCCATCTTCTCTTGCCTCTGCTGTAGACAGACAAGAAAACAGCCCCTCTCTCTCACGCCACACAAGTGACCCAGATTGGATTGGAACCCTGGACTCTGAGTCCCAATCCAGTCTGCTCTCAGCTGCCTGAGGCTCTCCATCCTTCATAAATGTCCATGAGCTTCCATTCAGTGAACTATGTCAACAGCAGCTGTAGTGTTTCCATGTAAAAATCCCACCACCTGTGAGCGAGGTAAGCTCAAGGAGGTGAAGAGAGACCACAAATCTGAAGTTGGAATAGACTCCAAAGCACATGAAGAAACCCTCATCTTTCCTGTTACAGATGGAGAAACTGAGGCACAGAAAGGCTGTGATTTACCATACAGGTAGGGAGCATCTAAACTCTGTCTTCTGTACTCCAAGGCCAGCTCCATCCACTGTGGTGCACTACTTCAATTGGAACTAAAATAGGAATAAGAAAAGAAGGAAAAGGTTCAGTGGAATCTCCCCCCTTCAAATTTATAAAAAAAATATTATTTTAAGGAAAAAAGAAGATGGTACTACATTTATGACTTTTTACTTTTCATTTATTTATTAATTTATTTATGGGGCAGCAAGATGGTACAGTGGATAGACCACCAGGCCTGGAGTCAGGAGGACTCATCTTCCTAAGCTCAATTCTGGCCTCAATTTCTTGTTAGCTATATTACACTGGGCAAGTCACTTTACCCTATTTGCCTCAGTTTCCTCATCAGTAAAATGAACTGGAGAAGAAAATGGCAAACCACTCCCATATCTTAACCAAGAAAACTCCAAATGGGGTCACAGAGAGTCAGCCATGATACAACAGCAAGAAAATTCGTTTATTGACCTATCCATCTGTTCATTTAATAAATCATTTGTTTATTTAATTTTGATTGAGAGAGGAGGATTTTGGGGATAAAAGTGATCCCTGAACTTGGTCAAGTCTGAGGCCTTGAGCTGCTTTGATGCTGCTACCATAATCCACAACACCACGCTGACCACCATCCCACCTTTTAAAAAAATTAAAAATATGGGAAGATGTACTTTATGACTATACTAAATATGAAAGATTCAAGAAGCCTGAAAACAAATAAATCTGCATCTAGATACGTATACATATGGACATCAATGGAGATTGGTCTATGAAAAGCAGCTCCTGTTGAGTCTACTAAAATTAATTCCAATAATTCTGAATGTCCTTTACCAGCTTGGCTTTTTTTTTTTTTTTGCTTTTAGAACTATCAAAAGGGAGGAGGAACTCTGGGAGTTATCAGAGGCTCCCAAAGGATGCCAAGCTGGATTATTATTCTCAATTTTTCTCTCTGTCCAGTTAGCCCCCTTCCAGGGAGGGAAATCTTCATGGCTAACTGTTGTCTTTTACTTAGAATAAATTGGAGGTGAAAGTTGATGTTGAAAAGGAACTTGGAGGGAAAAAAATAACCCTTAAATTGTAAGTATTTGGAAATTAGAGACTTTCAATTTCTGGGTTGGAATTACAGCTGTTGGCGGAATTTTATTTTATTTTTTTAACTTTTCAAGTTACAACGTGCAAGTTGCCAATAGCTGAAATCGCCAGGGGGAGGCCCTCGGTCCCTGTGGTTTAAATCTAAGCTGCCCAGGAGATCTGGCAACAGGTGCAGATACTCTTCCAATGCTCTGCCCCGTTTTTGTTTCTTTTCACCCAACACCCCACCTGGGTTGCCTCTCATCGTTTTAATAACAACGTGATACTATTACAGGGCTCAAAGACAAGAAGCCAGATTTTCTTTCCTCTTGGCTTCATGGGAGACAAAACATCAGGCTTTTCTTTTCCCTCTTTCCCAACCCATTTGGGGGGGTGAGCTTATGGGGGAAGGGGAAGGAGGCCTGTCATAGATAATTGACTCTCGGGGTACCAGGAGCTGCTATGGCAGGTTGTGCTGAAGCAATGCACGTCCCTGTGGCTAATCTGGTCCCAGCTCAGAAGAATCTTGACTCAACATGCACAGCACCAACTATAAGCCCTGGGAAAATAATTACCTGATTTTTTTTGCCAAGTGATAACTGGAGTTTTTCTTATTTTTTTGTGAAATATAAAATCTTAGTAAGGTGGAGGCTGGTGCGGGGAGTACATGAGGGACCACATCTGCATGTTCTCCATGGCACATTTTTGCACAAACCACCCTGATTGTTTGAACTGGAAAGCCACAGACCTTGTGCATTTTCCCCCTTCTGTCTGAGCTGCAGATTGCCTCCAAAGTGTCAGAACTGGAATTTGAAGAACCCCCATTAGACTGTAAGCTTCTTGAACACTTACTATTTCCCCCCTTTTCTTTGTTTCTTCAATCTTAGTAATTTCTGGTACATAAAAGGTGATTAATAAATGTGTCTTGTCTGTACTAGACATAAACTCAAGCCTGGTACCTGAATTCTGTCTCGAATCATTTATGATGATGAAAGAAAATTAGTTTTAATAAGATCATCAAGGGCTGTCTTGAGATACTGAAGTTTACATTACATGCCTTCCTATGACCCCTTAATTTGGAAAAGTGACAAACATTTTTTTCACTATTTTAATTAGTATTTTCTCTGTCTTTGTCTCTGTCACCCTCTTTATCTCTCTTTGTCTTTCCCTTCTCCTCTCTCTCCCTCTCCCCCTCACCCTGCATCTTTTCATATACTTCCAATCTATGGTACATGTGGTTTCCTCAAAAAAGTCACTGAGGGCAAGGTAGTGTCATTTTACTTGTTTGTTTTTATATTCCCTTTCTCTTCCAACCCATGGCAAAGAGCCTTTGCTTATTGCAAGTTTTATTGGATGGAATATTGAATAGCCTCATTAGATTGGAAGTTCTCTGAGGGCAGGGGCTGTTTCCCTTTTGTTCTAGTTTCTGCGCTATCTGGGCCAGTAATAGCAGATATTGGACAAAAGCTTATTGAATGACTGTATTCTACTTGGGAATATGATTATATACTGGGGTAAAATGAAACTATTAGATAAATGTGAAAGAAACATCATGGAAAAGATGAGAAAGAACTAGGCTTAGAGCCAGGGAAACCTGGGTTCAAGTCCTGCCTCCAGTGCATACTGGATGGGATTAAGTGTTTTGATCACTCGATGACCTGGACAACTCTGTAAGACTGTGGTAGAGAGAAGATGATGTTCTGTATTTATAGATGAAGTTTTCTCATTTTGGAGTTCCCTGAATCAGTGAAACCATCAGGACCATCCCCATGCATGGGTTGGGATGGATTGGGAGAACAATGCAAAACAAAGTAAACTTGGTAGTGTGGTGGATGATGTTCCAGGCTTGGAGTCAAGAAGACTCATTTTCCTGAATTCAGATCTGGTCTCAGACACTAGATGTGCTAGTCACTTACCCCCTTTTCTCACAGTTTATTCATCTATAGAATGAGATGCAGAAGGAGATGGCCAGCCACTCCAAATGGGGTCATGAAAAGTCAGACATGGCTGAAATGACTGAACAACAACAGCATATTGAGATCAATTTTCTATTTGGGGAAACTAGGGAGATTTGAGAATGCTTCATGTATAGTAGTTCTTAAGCTATTTTGTGTTCTGGACCCCTTGGGTGATCCATCTGATGGAGCTTATGGATTTATTCTTGGAATAATGTTTTTATATAGAACAAATAAAATACAAAAGATTACCAAAGGGGTTAATTATATTGATATTCAGTTATCAAAATAGCTTTAAAAATAATTTGACACATCCCAGGTTAAGGATCTTTGATTTAGGAGGAGGCCCTTGAGCTGTGCTCTGAAGGAAATCATGTTCACTAGTCTATCTTTACATGAAATGTTATTCCTACTATAAACAGAATGATTTCAGGTTGCAAAGATCTGCCAATACAAGATAATTTCCTTTCCAGGCATTCTTTTGGACAAATCAAGTACTCAGGACAGCAAATTGATTGCAGGGATGGGGATGATCTCATGGACTGTGCAGCATGGTTCACCAAGTGTGTGTATAAAAGATGAGAAAGGCTCCTTGAGTGGTCCATTTATCAGCCAATGAGAGGAATCAGCCACCTGGCCCAGCACCACGCCACAAACACTTGCAAGCTTTACCAAAAATGGACTTTTCCAAACTCAGCACTGCAGGAGACTTGCATCCTGTTTGCTCCTTGTCGTCTTCCATTTTGGGGACTTAAGATCGCTGGTTGAAACACAAATCCATGAGGATAAAGTTTGAAAGAAAAGTCCCTGACCCTTTAGTTCCTTTGCCAAGCCTTCCTGGCCCATGAAAGTGCTGCTCCACATTGGAAGCCCATTCATTCTTTCAAAGGCACAATCTGTGTTTGAATGCATTATCAAAAAAAAAAAAAAAAAAAAAAAAAAAAACTGGAAGGCATAATTAATAGGATTGGAGTCAGCAGAACTTGAGTTCAAATTCTGCTACTGCTTTTCACATTCACAAGAAAATTATCTTCTTTGAGACTCAGGTTTCTTTACAAAATGGGAATGATCTGAAGTATAGTCTACATATACCATATATATATATATATATATATATATATATGTGTGTGTGTGTGTGTATTTTTGTATATACACATATATATGCACACATACACACACACACACCCCTTACAGGGTTATTATGAGACTTGAATAAGACAATACAAACATAGAGCTTCATAAGTCTTAAAGGAATATAGAAGTATCTGTTACTATTAGTGATGGTGATCAGTACCTAGATGAATTGGGGGGAAAAATTATGTTGTGTCTAGAACACAGTTGACCGGTCCATGAATATTTAGAGTCTTCATTGTAAGACTTGCTTATGGTGAAAGCTGTTCCTAGGAGAGGCAGCTCTTAGTTGGGAAATAGGATCCATCTCCCTTCAGCCCTGCTTAGCATTTGGGCATTTTGTAGCAATGCGGATGGGACATCAATCCCCCTGGACATTCTAGAGAGACACACACTTGAACTTTAAATCAAATTCAGTTACCCTGATGAAATTATAGTTTTCTTTCTCCATCAGTTCTTGACAGAGCAATTTGGTTAGTTCAGTCATGGCTGATTCTTCGTGGTCCCTTTGGGATTTGTTTGTTTTTGCAAAAATACTGAACTGGTTTGCCATTTCCTTCCCTGTTTATTTTACAGATGCAGAAACTGAGGCAAACAGGATTAATAAGCTGCCCCAGATCACTCATCTATTAAGTGTCTGAGGTCTCATTTTAACTCAGATCTTTCTGACTCTACTACATCACCTCGCTGTCCAAATTTCTCCCAAATTGCCCCTCAGATCTCAATAGTCATTATTTATTTGCATTACTCAAATTACCCCATATCATAAAGAAGGAGTGGATGAAAGGAAGCCTCTTATCAGTTCTAATGGACATGACTCTCTTCAACAATGAAATGCTTCAAACCAGTTCCAATTGTTCGGTGAAGAGAGCCATATACACCCAGAGAGAGGGATGTGAAATGTGGACCACAACATAACATTTTCATGTTCTCTATTGAGGTTTGCTTGCATTGTATTTCCTTTATCAGATTATTCTTTCTTGTAGATATAATTTCTCCTGCACAAAAAATGATGCAATAACTATACATATATTCGATTTATTAAGTATTTTAACATAATTACCATGTAGTGGATATCCTGCTATCTAGGGGAGGGGTGGGGAGTAGGGGGGAAAATTTGTAACAGAAAGCTTTGTAAGGGTTAATGTTTAGGAATTACCCATACATATGTTTTGCAAATAAAAAGTATTAATAAAAAAAAAGAAAGGAAGCCTCTCTCCCCCTCCATATAGACACATCCCTTTAGCAGCTTTGTTTACCAGAAAAAATAGAAAAAAATCTTGTTATATTTATGATCTTAAGATAGAAAGACATGGAAAGGATAAGAAGGAACCTTTTACAAGAGAAGGTGGAACAGGAGATGATTACGTACAATCAGGTTTAAATGAAAGAATTTATTTTTGTCTTGGATCAGCATTGAATAATCTGAAGGATTTTATGGGAAAACTAGCCTATTGCGAGGCCCTCGTCAACATAAGTGACTCCATCTTTGGCCAATGGTTCATCCTCCTAAGCATCAGGCAGTTCCTATGTATTCATTAAGTGGTTTAGCCAGCATTATCTAGGCAAGAAACACGCTTTACTTCTGATCATGATCAGTTCAGTCAACTTTATGTGATCCAGGTTCACAAAGTGAATATACCTTCCTACTCACAATATCCTTGGGATTGATAGAGAAAAGGGGACTGGAAGGCCCAATGTCCAGGCAACTCGCCAATTGGATGTCCCCCGAATCCTCTCCCAGAAGCAACAATCAGGTGCGATAGCAGAGACCTAGGTATAGATCCCACCATCTGCCTGAGCTTGCAAAGGGAGACCAAAGGGAGGGAGAATTGACCACCTGCATGTTGGTGATCCTTCTCATTACCTCACCCAAAATCTCCTCAGATATCAGATCACTTCAGCGGCAACGTGTCTGTTCCACTGACAGGTAGAGCACTGGAAAAGAGGTTCCTCCAGAGCCTTGGGAGAGAAGATGCCCCAGAAATTCTCATCTACTATTATATTATTATTGTTTCTCTTTCATTTTTGAAGAGGACCATGGTATCAGGTATCAGGAGGGTGATATCATGACATACAAGTGAAGTGGACTTCAGTGAGGAAGGATTGTGCAAGGTCACCTGTCTCACTTTCTCATCCGACCATCTGGGTTCAGTGGCAAGATACAGATCAGGATGACTGATGATGGCCCTGGATGCAATGGGAATCGTGAAAGGGAAAAATCTTGGAGAGACCCTCAGTGGATAGTTAATTCATTGGGGGAAATCTTTGGCTTACTTCAGAATAAGGGCACTGCCCTCAGAGGAGGATAAGTAGGGAGAAAGCCTGAATATGGTGTAGGTATTTCTTTTTATTTATTTTTAACTTATGGGAGCAAAGAAGCATTTCCATAACATAGTATATTTTTTTAAAAAACAATTGCACATGAAACTGCAAATTTATTATACACAACTTGCTTATCCTTTTAAATCAATAATATGTTATATTCTTTTTAATAAATAATAAAAGTTTCTTTTTTTCTCCTCCCCCACAGAGCTACCATTAGACACAAATATGTATGTATGTATAAAATTATTCTATCCATGTTTCTCTTTATCAATTATTTAGCTCAGCTTCAGCTTTCACATGTTATAGTAAGTTTCTGCTCACCACCCTGACCCCACATGACTAAATTTGAAATAGTTCCATGAGCTTTTTTTTCCATATTTTTTTAAGAGAATGCCTTAATGAGTCACATAATCACACAATCCCAGGGTGAATATAATTTTTGCTCCTGGTTCTGTTTCTTCTGAGAGTGGCTTTTTAAGGCCAAATTCCAGTGGCAATAGGGAGCCACCAGTGCTTTGGGAGCAGGGGAACAGCAGGGTTATACCTGGGCTTGTGGAAAATCACTTTGACAACTGAATGGAAAATCGATTGGAGAGGGGAGAGGCTGGAAGCAGGAAGGCAAGGTAGGAGGCTACTACATTAGTTCAAGTGAGAGGTGATGAGGTCCTATACTGACAGATATAGCACAGAGCTGGCTCTCAAAGAATTTCTCATCTAATTGGGGGAAAATATGCACAGATACGCTTTCTGGGACTGATTCCATGGGAGTTATTCCCCACTCCCTTCTGCTAAGAGCCTTAACTTTGGTTTCCTCATCTACATTTCCTTTATAAGGCTGGTAGTAGTGGGGTGGGGGAGGATATAAAGCATAAGCTAGAATCCAGAATCCTCTCCTCTTCCAAATACACATCTGGAATTTCAGCATCTGTTTCACAGCCTCTCGCTTGGATTTGTCAATGAGTCCTTTGGGTGACGTTTCCAAGGATATGGTAAGTTAGCTGCTAGATTTGGGTCTCCGTGCTAGCACTGAGATAATCTTTTCAGAATCCCAGGATGCCGATGCTGCCAGAGAATTGGCAGTTCATCTATCCCAGCACCTTCGTTTTTATGGTTGAAAAGCCTGAGGCTTAGAGAATTTACTTCTATAGAAAATAAAGGTGGTAAAACAAAAAGATCTGGATTGGGAATCCAGACCTTGTAATCCCACCTCTGCTTGGCTGCTTCCAATTTGCTTTTCTTTGCCTTGGTTTCCTCAACTATAGAATAAGAGAGTTGGATTGAATGATCCCTTTCATTTTGATCACCATTTTTGTTTCTCACCAGCCCAACCTTCACCAGGAATAATGTTTATAATAATAGGTTTATATACATATGTATATATATATAGCATTAAGATTTGCATTTGTACTTTTCATGTTTTATCTTATTTGATCTATAATCCATATGACTCATTTGACCCAGTAATGCTGAGAAGTAAGCCCTATTATTATTGTCATTTTTAGAAAAAGAAAGGATATAAGAGCTCAAGTCCTTGTCCAGATCAGGATGTTGTCTGACATTTTCATCAAACATGGGTGCATTCTAGAGTTTGGAGTTAGGGGGACCACATTTATTTCTGACTTCATAACTTGCTACCATAGTGACCTTGTCCAAGTCCATTTCCCTTTGTGAGCTTTGAATTCTTTTCCTAGAAGATGAGCTTGTGAGTGTATTGTAAATTTGGTAGACTTAGTCTGGACCCCAGAGAAGACATGAAGAAAAAATGCCTTTCCTTTCCTTGGAGATGTGGGTGACTCTGGGGAAGCTTGCCCACACCAAGAGCTGCCTGTGTGCTTTACTTTGTGATTTACTTCACAGCCTGAAGGAAAAATTAACTTGGTTGGAGGTGAGGGGTAAGGAGTCACTTTCTCAAATGACTTACAAAAATAATTACCAAAAAAAGGACATTAAATTATTAAAAAATGGGAAAAGAAAAGAAAAAGAGAAGACTGGATTAAATGACTTCTTATGTTCTTCCCTGCTATAAATCTAGAAAACATTGAGGGATTAAAATTGTGGATAATGGAAATTATTCACTGGCAGCATTCCACTGATATTTTTTCTTTCTCTTTTACCAAACAATATCGATCGCATGAATATTGATTTTGTTATGAACCATAAGTGTTTGTGAAAAAAAAAGATGTGGGATCCTTTGTTTTTTGAGGGAGAAGTAAGAAGAACTTGATAATTCCATGATTTCATTCATATATGGGAATTCCCAGGTGAGAAAAGTACATCTACCAATGAAGGGGATGCTTTTTCTATTTTGTCCTCTTTGCCTTTTGCAAAGTGGGAAATATGTTGCATGCGCTCTCTCTCTCTCCCCCTATATATATATATATATATATATATATATATATATATATATATATATATATGCATATATATATATGCATGTGTATGTATACATTAGTATATGTACATATCCACATCTCCCACAGCTACCTCTTTTGCTTTTGGTCATTTCATAAGAAGTCAGTTTTCTACCATATTAATTCCAAATCTGCCAGCCTTCCTCCATATTGCCCCTCATTCTGCCCTACAAATTGGTGCCATCCCTCTTCCCTGTGGCAGCTATTCATTTATAAAGTGCTTGCCACATCCACAGCATTGTCCCAGATACAGGAGAGATCCAAAGTTTAGACAAGCCTTGGACTCTGTCTTCCATGGTTCCTTAAAGCCCTCAAAACTTAACCCAAAAACCAAGAGGGAATCTCTTATCTTTAATTTTTCACAGTTCCCCTGGACTTTCACTCTTCTTGGCTTTGAATTATTTGTAGGAATGGGGAGAATCTCAATAGTCTTTTAGCTGCCCACAATAGGTATTGAACCTTAAAGATAGAAGTCCACTACTCCTTACCAAAAACACTGGGGCTCCATACATATACTCAACCCATGGACATTATAGAAACTTTCCTCAAGGTAATTCATCTTTCTCCAGCTGGCTATAATGTCCTTTCTCCCACCCCATCCCATTTCCATATGATTTCAATTCCCCTGAAATAATACAGTGAGTGAGGAGGGGAGAGAAATGGAACTTACTCTCTTCCACTGCACTCTATCAATCAGTCAACAAACATTCATTAAGTGGCTGTAATACATACCGTCACACTCCTCCCAGGATACCCCTTTTGTAAAGGACAGAAGCAAGTTGGGGCTTGAGCTTTCCACTAATTTACTTGCCAAAAGACAAGTTAATGTTTCTGGAACCCAGTTTCTCATCTGTAATTATGAAATATGGTACTTCTTGCTATCTAAGGAGTTCTCACATTACCTATTTTTGTGATTTGGGAAAAGACTGAGAAGAGCCACAAGTTGCCAAGCCATCCATTTCTTCTCAGCCTGTCCATGGCCTCCTCTCCATCTGCTTAAGGGAGTCCATTCAGTGGACTGGACACTACTTCGTCTAGTTCTTTTCCCATTAAATGGTGGGAATCTAGGCTGTCCCACCATCTTACTTCATTTCTGCTGTTTGCCCCAGACCCTTTTCTGTTCATGTATCCCTTAGATGACATCCTTTTCTCTGCTTTTCCTATGGAATTCAACATTAGTAGCATGGGGTGGTCACTACACAGGCCTTTCAGGAACCCATAGCTTTAATTGCATGACAGAAAAGCACTGAAGTACTTCAAAAGGTCATCAGTCTTTCTGGTTAGAGTATGGATCATAACATATTAGAGTGTGTAGTCCCACCAAGCCTGTGCACGCTCTGTCACTCTTATCCGTGTCTGTCCCTAACTTTTCCCAGTGGCCTGCCCAATGTTCTGGAGCTTCCTTTTTTTTCTCTTAACATTATGAGGATACCATGAACCCCATCATCCCTTACTCTTTCAAACCAACAAGCACTTATTAGGGGTGATGGGTAATTTTTTATTTGGTTTTCAGTTCCAAATTCACTCCCTGTTGTCTTCACTACCATGCCCCTTCAGGAAACAAGAAAATCAGGACTTCAGAGTCAACCAGAACAAGCTCTTTCAGTAGACTTGTCTTATCCCCACAATCTTATCTCAATCCACATTCTGAGCCCATGAGCTTTCTATGGGAAGGAGGCAGAATCATACGTCTCCTGGTTGCTACTTGTCCAAGGATTTTTAAACACATATTTTTAAACACTTATCTGTGTCAGGCACTGTTCTAAGCTCTGGGATACAAAGAAAGGCAAAACAAAATTCTTGCCTTCAAGTAGCTCGCGTTCAAGTAAAGGAAAGAGTATGTATATAGCTGTGGACAAGCAAATTGTGAGCAGGTTATATTGGAGATGATCACACAGGGAAAGCATTCAAGTTGAAGGGAACTGGATGAAATTTTAGCAGAAACTTGCAGGAGGACCAAGAAGCAGAAATGAGGCTGGGGAAGATCCCAGGAGTGGGGATGGCCAGGAAATACGCCAGTTGAAGAATGGAGTGAGTTCCATGAGGAACAGCATGGAGACCAATGTCACTGATTGAAGAGTCCAAGGATGGAAGGAAGATTCAGAAGGGGTCAGGGTGGAAGGTTGGACAAGCCAAGAGAAGGTTTTAGCAGGTCCATTCCCCAAGGACATTTAGTATTTTATTCTTTCATATCCTCATTCAACATTGCTATATGTCACCTTTTGTGGACAATTCCTTTTGGACTTAGAGCTTGTCTGTTCCATATCTTGCTGCTCTACAGGATTAACTCTAGAATGTTGCTATTACAAACCATTTTTGAGCCTTCATTTTCAAAACAAGCTTGAGCCAACAGAAAAAAACCCCAGGCAATCTGGCCTGCTCTTCTGTCTGGTCCATTATGGGGCCCAGTTCATTTTCCATCCTCAGAGTTCTTCTCAAATATACGTATCGAATCAGCAGCCATCTCAGTTTTCTATGTATGTGCCCAATTCAGTTGGTCTCCATTCTGTGGATAATTAGGGTAAACCGTTTGGGAGGAGCATGGATTCTGTGTCTGAGGCTCTTCCATGTTCTGAACCTTGATTCAGCGAGTACAATACCAGCTTAACCCACAAAATGGGCAAATGGGAAAGACAAAATTGAACTAACTTTCCAGACATCATATTTAAGTACCTAGATTTGGGAAAGTCATTGGGGTACAGAATACTGGATCAGAGTTGGGTTCGATCTTAACTCTGACAAATCCTTATGTCTGGACCAAATTAATTCACTTTCCTAAGCCTCAGTTTTCCCTTCTATAAGGTGGGGGAGGGACTTCTGACATATTAGGCAGCATTTATATAACACTTTAAGATTTGCGAAATCTTTTACATTTCATCTCACCCCAATTGAGGAGGATAGGGGCCTTATGATCCCTATTTTGTAGATGAAACTGAGGCAGAGTAAATGACTTGCTCAGAATCACTCAGCTAGAAAGTGTCTGAGGCTGCATTTGAATTCGTCTTAGTGATTCTCATATGAGTTCAAAATCTGTAGTCCTAAAATAGTAAGTGGACGACATGGGACAAATCACTTTTTCTTTCTGAGCCGCCATTCCATCGTTTGATGGAGGGCTCAGACTGCAGAGCTTTTGAGGCCTTTTCTAGTATTCAGTCTCCTATGATTCTACCCGTGTCATTCAAAGTCATTCAAGCTCTGCCTCAGTTTCTTCATATGTAGAGTGAGGTAGTCAGACACAGTGGCCCCTTCTAGCTCTTAAGTGGTGAGGAATATGAAATGGCTGAATGTTCTAGGTTTGGGATTTTCCAATATATACTATAAAAAACATAAATGCATTTGGCCCTTTCCTAAACTTGGTGCAAGATGAAGCTTAGGGATAGGAACCTAGTGGGTAGCCCCAGTCTTGAGTTTTATTACAGGCTTGTAATTAAGGCTGGCTTTGCTCCACCTTCTAGGCCAGGGACCGAGTTCCAAAGGAGTAGTGTTTCGGGGGAATCTGAGCTGATTTACAGGGTTGGCAGGAAAATGGGTAAAACTGTGTGTCAGACCCAGTCTTTCCACATGGACTCAGGCTGAGCCAACAAGAGGACCAGGGGGCTTCACACAAGCTCAGTATTGACTGTGGAAGTTGTTTGGAAAAAAACATGTACAGGGAAAATTTCTTTCTTTTTTTTATTCAGAAGATTATATGCAAAAGGGGGAAATGTGTTAAGTAAAATAGATGAAATGTTCATTTTATCTATAAGGGAGATTGATGTATCCATGAATAGTCTTTTCATGCCCACTACACACATAAAAACACACACACACACACAAAACACCAAATAACTCAGGAACCATTCCATAGAATAAAGTTATTGCAAAAATTATAGGAAAGATAACATTCTGATACACATAAGGTAGCAGTTAAACTCAACTCAACACACTTTTATATATTTCAAGGACAAAATCCAAACCACCTTCTCCTCAAGGGGCTTACATTCTATCTTTTTTTTTTAACCTTTGAGGGGTGGTCTTTAAAAATTGTATTCTAATTTGTGATTGCATGTTATCTTCACCTACCTTCTCCTTCCATCCCCATTAGATTGTGAAATCCTTGAGGAGAGAATGCTTTTGTCTTTCTTCATGTTTATCTAGCATTTGGTGGACATCCAACTCACAGCTAGTAGACATCTAGGTTAATCCTTTGATTTGAAATTTATCTTTTGAGAAGAGAGATTAGAATGGCTATGATCAGTGGTCTATAACTATTGGTTCAAATCCAGTAAAAATAGATCCTTTCTGGTCACATGTTGACTTAGAAAACCACAAGTTCATATTAACTGTGTTGTATTTTATTTTTATTTATTATGTTAAACATTTCTCCATCATATTGAGAGTTAGATCTGGAAGAACTTCAGAAGTCTTTTGGTCCAACCCTTTTCATATGGAATTGAGGCTCTCAGAGGTTACATGATTGTTCTATGGTCATACAGGCAGTGAGGAACAGAGGGGAAAGATAAACTCATGTTCTCTGGCTCTAATTTCAGCACACTTTCTGATGGACCATATGTTACAGTGATAGATAGACAAGAGGAAAGAGTTGAACAGAAAAAGGTAAAAAAAAATAAAACAAATATCAAAACCCAAAAACCTTTGAATAGGAAATAAGGAGACTACATTGAAAGAAATATCAGAGTGAGCATAAACCTCAGAGTTAAGCTAATTCAACAAAGAGCAATCCAGTAAGCAGCATTTATTGAGATTACCAGGCACTGGGCTAATTGCTGGAGATATAAAGAAGCAAAATATCATTCCTACCCTCAAGGAGCTTACAATCTACTAGGAGAGAAAACAAGCAAAAAACTGTACAAAACAATAAAAAGAAAATTAGCAGAGAAAAAAACTACTAGAATTAAGAGGTATTGGGGAAGGCTTTCTGTAGGAGGTTAGATTTTAGTTGGAGACTTAAAAAAAGGCAAGGAAAATCTCAGCAGAAACACCTTGGTTCTGTTCCTAGCCACAAGTGTGATCATGGACCCCACTGGAATTGGCTTTCCATATTTACAAAATGAGGGAATTAATTCAATGACTCTCAAGTCTCTTTCTCACTTTTAATTTATAACCTAGCAAATGCCAGAAAGTGGGTCTGCCTTTGGTTAAAGAGGTGTCAGTGGAGGAAGGGGGAAGGAAAATGTTTGGTCTCTGGTAAACAGTGTAGTACAGGACAAATACTGACTTACACCAGTGGAAGTAGGTTCAAATCCTGCCTCTGTGGCTTACAAACATTTAGGACTTTGGACAAATAATAGGTCTGGGTCTCAATTTTCTCATAAGGAAGATAAGACTCAATAACTTTTCAGATCTTATATGTTTGACTATTAGAAATTTTACATCAGAGACAAAGATCTACTTTTTTTTTGTATGCACCCAACCCTCAACTAGTCCTAGATTGGGTTCAGAAGATTTGAAAATAGTAGATGTCTGTGTGTGTGTGTGTGTATGTGTGTGTGTGTGTGTGTGTGTGAGAGAGAGACAGACATAAAAACAGAGACAGACTGAAACATAGAGGTAGAGATCTATATATCTTTACATGTTTTTCTTTATATACTTATAATAAATCTAATGAATCTATGTCTTTGTACTGGTTTGACTGGGATGTCTGCTTTGTTTTGTCCCTTAATCCGTGTGTCATCTCATAAATGATTTATTTGATTTATTCTGTCTCCATTGGGCAAGATCTCTTTAGGAAACGAGTTCTTTATTGGATCTGAAAATCTAGGGAATTGAAGGAACCTTTGAAGAGCTGTAGTAGCCAACTGTTAGCAGCTAGCTACTGGACTCTGTTTAAAATTTCTGAGTAATTAATCATTTTATTAATTATACCAGGTTTTTTTTAATAAAAGGAATGATCATTTGACCATCTCTTTCTTGGACCAAAGACAAATTATGATGGTAGACTCATAGTTTATATGCCCTTGGAAGAGTGAGTATTCCTGAGAATTGCAATCAACTTTGATTGGTTAACAATTAATGAGAAGAATGAATTTTGCAATGAGAGGTAGACCCATTTTAATTAAGGGCTGGAGGATATAACTTTATGTCATTTATTTCCAAATTGCTCAGCCTTTGACAATCTAATCAAAGAATTTCTCCCCACCCAAATCTGTTTAGAAGACCATGAGTTTCCCTGCTTTGGATTATATTCCTTGTAAAGTTGGATGAGAGTTCATTCAACCTCAATATTAGTAATATATATTAGAAACTGAGCTTTGAAATGAGGACTGCAGAAAAGGGAAACTCTGAATCTTCCCAAATTATTGCTCATTAATAATCATTTCTCTCACCTCATATCAATTTCTTAAACAAAAAAAGTTGGGGCATGGGTTTTTTTCAAATTCAAGTTTCAGAAAGTAGGTCTGGATTTTTGTTTGAAAATCTATTGGAAGATTTAATTTCTCCCTCAGTGGTATAGCTTTGGTATAGCAGGGACCCTGGGTTTTGGAATACTAGGTCAAATCAATCAGTCAGTTAATTTATAGGTAACTATTATTATGTGCCAGATATTGTGTTATATGCTGAAGATACAAAGATAAATGACAGTTCCTAGTCTCTCCCATCACAGTCTGATGGGGGAGATAAATGCAAATATCAATGTAGAAACAAAGTACACGTTTGATAAGTTGAATATACATGTAGGAATGCCACTGCTATTGAAGTGGAATGGGAAGGACATTCTGTAGAAGATGGGAGTTTATCTGGGATGAGGTAAGGCAGGAAGCCGAGATGAAGAAGGATGGAGTTCCAGGCACAAGGCACAGTCAGTGACAATATCCATTTAGGAGATGGAGGGTCTTGTTCAAAGACCAGCAAAGTGGCCGATGGCGCTGGGTTGGAATATGATGGAAAGAACCCAAGAGGCTGTGAAGTGTGAGAAGGCCTGAAAGGTCACAGGGCAGATCCAAAGGACTTTGAATATCAAAGAGAAGATTGTACATTTGATCCTAGAGGTGATGGGGAGTCACCAGAGTGAGTAAGCATAAGGATGTAAGAAAAGCACTTTGGTGGCTTTGGATTGGAGTGGGGAACAGTCTTGCAGAAGGCACGAGGTGAGAAGAACCTGTGCTGGAGCGACGCTCACATCAGAAGGGAGATGGAGGTGGGGGGCATTATTTGGAAGAAATGGTAAAGGTAAAATGACAGGTTTTGTAGCAGATTGGGTTTGGGGAGGGGGAGATAGTGAGGAGTCTAAGATGACAGCTAAGTTAGGAGTCTAGGTGGCTAGGAGTATGGTAGAGGATGCTCTCTGCAGAAAGAAGGGACTTTAGAATGGAGGAATATTGGGAGATAAAGATGGAGTTTAATTTTGCACATGGGAAGTTTAAGGACCTACAGTTTGAGACTCTGAAAGTCAGCTGGAGTTGTGAGATTAGAGATCAGGAGGGAGGCTAGAGCTGGATAAATTTTATTAGCATAGAGATAATAATTGAATCTCTGAGGACTAATGAAATCTCCAGGTGAAATAGTCTATAGAGACAAAAGAACCAAGGACAGAATCCTGTAGTGCAATCACTGTTGACAGCTGTGAGTCAGGTAAAGATTCATCAAAGGGGACTCAGAACTACTTAGTTAAATAGAATCAGGAGAAAGTACAATCCCAAAAAGCTAAAAAGAAGAGCACTCCATGGAAAAGAGGGTGACTGACAGTGTCAGAGGCTTCAAAGAGATGGGAAGAATAAGGATTGAAAAAAAGCCAGTGAACTTACAAATAATAAATTTTAATTTTGGAGAGAACAGTTTCCATTGAATGATGTGATTAGAAGCCCAACTGCAAAGATTTAAGAAAAGGGGACCCCCTTCCAAAAAAAAATGAATTTAAAGGTGTGGTCAAGTCTATGAAGCTGCAAAGACTTTTGAATGTGAGCCTTCTATAGCTGTTTTTTGAAATCTGCCCTAAGTTCAAAGAAAATCCTCCCTGGAAATTGGACCATCAGGAAATGAGGTTTTTTTTTGGTAGGGGGCAAAGCAATGCAAGAAAACCATTTAGGAACAGCAGCAGCAGAAGTAATAGCAGCAGTAGTTAATATTTATATGATGTTTTAAGGTTCATGAAATGATTTTACATAATAAAAAATAATGGTTAACATTTATATCATTCTTTAAGTTCTTTAAGCACAGTACTTATATTAACTCTTTTGAACTCTTCAATGACCTGTTAGTATTGAATTATTGGTTCAACTGATTTTACAGATGGAGAAACTGAGGCTGTTAAGTGAATTATAAAGCTGCTTGTCAAAATTAGGATTTGAAGTATACCCCTCTATCTACTATGTTCCCTAGCTTCCTAATGTAGGAACAGGTTATGACCTCAATTGCCGGGGATGTTACAGGTTTTTAACGGTTTCTGCCATGAAATTTCTTTACATTTAATGTGTGTGTTTGGGTGAGTGAGTGTGTGTAATATCCATTAAGGACAACTTAAGCTGCTTGAGACTGAGGGTTTGTTTGTTTTTTGCTTTGTATTTGCAGTATATAGCAGTAACTTAGCAAATGCTTGTTGGTTAAGTGAATGAAGTAACCATATTGATGGGATCCTGCTTCCTCTGAAACATGACCAAAGATAAATGTGATTCCTTGAGCTTTTCTTCACAGGAGACAGCCTTGTACCATATTGTTTCCTTATGCCTGGATTAGCAATGACGTGAAGCCTAAAGGTTTGCATCTGTTTGGCAGCTGCCAATGGCTGTGTTAACCATTCAGAATTGGAAAGTTTCTAAAAAAAATCACAAAGGATTGGGTCTGGCTTATTGATGCTAGGGAAAAAAGCTATTAAGAAATGAAACCATTTTGATTTGTTATAAGAGCTCAAAGAAGATTTCCTCAAATGGTAAAAATATTCTGGATTCTGGAACCAAAAGAGCACCCTGCTGTGTTTTCTATTTAAATGGAACCATGAGTATATCATGTTATGTTCTTGAGGGTGCTTTGGCCCAGAGTTGAAATTCCCAGAAATGATTTTAACCCTCAAAATGATTAACTTGAATCTGGACCCAGAAGGTTGTTGTAGTCATTATAAATTAATTCAAGTTTAGAATTGTGGCCCACAAAAAGGCTTCTAGAAGTCACTTAGTCTATGAGAGCAAGCATGAGAAGTAGTAGAGACCATGTTGTACTGGAATCCAAGAAAAACCTGGGTTCAATCTCCCTATGTGACTGATTTAAACTCTCTGAGCCTTTTCCCCACCTGTAAAATGGGATTATTAAATCCTATAGTAGATGACAGTGGTATTCCAATGAGGTGTTTTATAATGTACCCTAGAAAGTAGATGCTGTTCTTATTTCCAATTTACTAGTGAGGAAACTGAGTCACACAGAAGGTAAGTAACTTACATAGGGTCAATATAGGTAGTAAATGATCTCAAGGTCTTCCACTACTTGGTTTAGTAAGTAGAGCATTGGTCCTGAAGGATGGAAAACATGAGTTCAAATCCTACCTCAGATTCTTGCAAGTTGTATGATCCTGAGCAAATCACTTAACTTCTGCCTGACTTAGTTTCCTCAACTGTAAAATGGAGATAATAGGGTTGTTGTTGGAGCAAATGAGATGGTTTTAAAACTCTTAGTATCGCTCCTGGTCCGTGGGAAGGACTTAATAAATGTTTCCTTCTTTAACTCCTTTATTCCTTTCTTCCCCAAATCTGTCTAGTCTAGGTGTTCTTGACCTTTTTAATTTATCATGAACTCCTTAGAAATCTGCAAAGCCTGTGGACCTCTTCTCAGGAAAATAATTTTTAATAACAACTTTTTATTTTCAAAATATATGCAAAGATACTTTTCAACATTCAACCTTGTAAAACCTTGCATCCCACATTTCTCTCCCTCCCTTCCTCCTATCTCCTTCCATTGGACAGCATGTAATCCAATATATGTTAAACATGTGCAGTTCTATACATATTTCCCCATTTATCATGCACAAGAAAAATCAGATCAAAAAGAAAAAAATGAGAAAGAAAAAAAAAACAAGCAAATAACAACAAAAAGGTGAAAATATTGTGTTGTGATCCACACTCAATTCCCACAGTCCTCTATGTCCTCTATGGCTCTCTTCATCACAAGACCATTGGAACTGGCCTGAATCATCTCATTGTTGAAAAGAGTCACATCCATCAGAATTGATCATCGTATAATCTTCTTGTTGTCGTGTACAATGATTTCCTGGTTCTGCTCACTTCCCTCAGCATCAGTTCATACAAGTCTCTCCAGGCCTCTCTGAAATCGTCCTACTGGTCATTTCTTACAGAACAATAATATTCTATAACATTCATATGCCATAACTTACTCAGTCATTCCCCAGCTGATGGGCATCCATTCAGTTTCCTGCTCCAAACATTTTTGCACATGTGAATCCTTTTCCATTTTGTATGATTTCTTTGAAATACAGATCCATTAGAGACATTGCTGGATCAAAGGATATTCACAGTTTGATAGTCCTTTGGACATAAAGGAGAATAATTTTAAATGGATTGTGAAGGAAACTAATAATGAAATGCTTATCAAAATCCAAAATAAAAACAAATATAAGAACTCCAGAGTGTGAATCCTTGGGCCCAGTGTAACTTCTCACCTACTATGAGAGATTCACTTTAATATCAATGTCAAGTCCTTGAAAACTTTCAGTTATAGGGAGCTCACTAGGTCATAATCAGCTTGTTATATTTTTAGATAGTTCCAAGTGTTAGAAAGAAAAAAAACAAGATTAATGCATAGTATGTTGGCCTTGAAGTTATTAAAATCAAAATTAAAGTCTTTCCTTGGACTCACGCTGGTTTTGCGTCCCTGAGAAAGTGATTTGGCCTCTGAGTCCCTATACAACTCTAAGACTAAGTTAAAGGCCAGTTGTGGTTTTATATAGATAAGGGAGTTTCCATATGACTAAAATCACATTTTTACACTGTGAAAGAAAAATAATAGTCTTAGTATTGAGCTCACATCATCCTCCTTGTAACTTCTGATCACTGCTACTCCATTAGCAGAAATTGAGAATAATTTCACCATTTATAAAACGTCCAGCCCTTTCTGCTCTTCAAAATCCTTACTCTATTATCTGAAAACAAAAAACCCAAAGAACAAGGGGCACCTTTGAAATCCTTCCCCTATGCTGTCTTTGCCTCTCCCTAAGCCTAAGATTCGGTCCCTCAGAATATAGTTCTCCCCTTCTAAGCCACAGATGTCTTCTCTATCCATCTTTTGGTGCTTTCTTTAACAAAATTCAGATCCAAGATGATGAGTAAATGACCTCTTCTTTCAGAGCCTCCCCAGATAGGTCTCCCACCAGTAAAGCCAGTCCATCCCAGCACCCAGCATCCTTGGGGTAGTGAAACCAGCATCGCCCTTGGACAAGGCTCTAGACATTCTGCATTCTTTCTCAGTGCCTTAATTCCTTCAAGCTTGATTTATTTCTTGTAAACTTGCATTTCAGGCTTAGAAAGAGACATAATGCACAGGGGAGTGAGAGCTGAATTTAGGGCATGCAGTTATTTTTTTCCCCTTTGCAGATCCGGTTTATAAATAAGCCAGGAGCATACTCGCGATTAGAAAAACACATGTTATTTCTGAAGAAGGGAAAACAAGAAGTAACATGATAGACTTCCAATGCACTTTGACCTTTCTTCTTGGCTTCTCATTTCCCAAACCCCCCAAATTCTGAGACTCAAAGCAAAGATGGCCTTCCTGTGCTCGTGAGCTTGGCCAAGAAGGGGAATGACATGTGAGCCAGCCCTCTAAATGATTTCAAGGGAAAATAAGGTGGCTCTGTGGATAGATTGCTACAACTGAAGTCAGGGAGACTCATCTTTCTGAGTTAAAATCTGGGCACTTTGTCACATCACCTCACCTTCCTATCAGGAAAATGAGTCCGGGAAGGAAATGGCAAAACAGTCTGGGATCTCCCCAATGTGGAAGATGGTCCCGGTCAGCCCCAGAGAAGACCTCTGGCCCTAAGGGTCTAATGGGTAAAGCCCTAGGACAAAGATATAAAGATGGACCAACAAGTCCAACCTTCTTTTTACAGGCAAGAAACTGAAGTCCAAATAGGAGAAAAAACTCCAGTGGTGATGAGAGACCCAGCGAAGATTTGAAACAAGGTTCTCAGATTCCAAAGCCAGTGGTCTGTTTCTTTGGATTTTATTTCTCTTCCCCATTACCTAGCACAGAGTGAATTACTTAATCTGTGTCCTCAGTGCTTGTAGGAACTTAATAGATGCTTGTGGATTCATTGATTTGTATCCCTAGTTCCTGGCACATTTAGTAAATGTGTGAGGGTTGATGAAGTGGTTTGTATCCTCAGCACCTAGCAGAGTGTCTGCAGCAGAGTAGGCACTTAATAATTGCTTGTAAACGAATTGATTTTGTATCCTCAAGTCCTGGCACAGAGTAGGCATTTAGTAAATTCAAATCAAATTGATGAATCTTTCATGACCAGAAGATAATAAATGCTTATGGGTTGATTGATTCCCTTGTACCCCAAGTACCTAGCACAAGTACCCGGCACATGGGAGACACTTAATTTATGGTTGTTGATAATGGACTGATTGATCTACTACCTGGTTGCTAGTAGAAAGAACAAGAAGTATATGAAGGATTTTAATTTAGAATTCTAGAATTCATTGATGATGGGATTTTGGTCAGAAGAAAACTTAGTTCCTGCTGATTTCATCTACCACCTGTACCATCTCAATTAAAATGGTCATCTGGCTATTTCTTGCTCTCCCGCAGGGATGAGGAGGTTACTCACTGCCTAACAACTGGTTACAACCAAAAGTAAAGGGAGAGGACATTAGGTGGAGGCCAGAGGACCCAGAAGTAGCCATCAGACTTGGGTTCCACTTTCAATTCTGCTATTTAAGTGTAAGGTAATAGGAACATCTCTGCATTCAACTTTAATCTTTATTCTCACATGGTTATTTTTGGCTAGTAGATGCTTGTTATGTGAATAAAGGGGAGAAGAAGAGACTAGCAGGGACTGGGGTATGATAGTTGTCTCTGAATGATTCTAATGAGGAGGGAGGGTTTTGTTATTGATTTGTCTGACTCTTTGTGACCCCCATTTGGGGTTTTCTTGGCAAAGATACTGAGTAGTTTGACATTTATTTTTACAGGACATTGTACAGGTGAGGAAACTGAGGCAAGCAAAGTGAAGTGACTTGCCTACAGTTACACAGATATAGAGTTGTTCACTTTGACCCTGGGGGAGTGGGAAGCAGGGTTGAGGGGCACTTGCAAGAGGCAAATGTAGTCCTGATGTTTAAAAGAAGTTCCCAATAAGGAGAATTGCCTTCAAATGAGCTTTCTCAAAAGACAGTGAGTTTCCATCCTTGGAGATTTTGGGGTGTTAGATTGTTGGGAATGTTACAGTAGAGACTCCTTTATAGCATTGATTAAACTATGTGGTCTATTGAGGCACATTTAAATTCAAATTACATGTTCAACTTTCTTGGTTTTTAGAAAATTGAGAACTAGAGAGAGATTTATGGATTCATTGATTGATACCTGAAGCTACCTACTTAAGGTCCTATAATCCCATAATCTTAGTCTTGGAACCAGAAGGAACCCCAGTAACTATCTCATCCAACTGATACCTGACTGAGTAGTCTCTCTCTAATAATCCTGACAAAAGGCCATTCAACCTTTGCTTGAAAACTCCCAGTGAAGGAGAACTTCATGGCCTCCAAAGCAGTTCATTCCACTTTGGGACATCTTCAGTCAGATTTAAACTAGATTTAAAGCTTCTTAATGTTTTCTGATGAATCTATTTAAGAAAAAAGTTTTTTAGGTCAGAATCACTGGTCACTCAGATAGTAAATGACAGAGGAAGGAAGTGGACCTAGGCCTTCCTTGTTCCAAGACTGATCCTCCATATCATCAAGAGATGGAATCTAGAACTGAGAGATTTCCATGTTAAATCCCATAAAAGTGAAGTCAGGAGGATGTGAGTTCAAATCTGGTCTCAGACACTTAACATTCCCTAGCTGTGTGACCCTGAGCAAGTCACTTAAGCCCAATTGCCTCAGCAAAAAAAAAAATCCCATAAAAGTGTTTAAAGAAAGCCATGCTTATATTAAAATGTCCTCTGAATCTCAGCCAAAAAAGGCTTCGTGAAAAGAACAAAACAAAATAAAGCAAAACTTAGCTGGTGGGTTTGGACCCAAAGGCTCCATTTGAGTCTGCCTCCAGGATGCTTTGAGCCTTGACACATTCTCATCTAGAGCTAAGGGTCTGGGTTACTTATCCACAATATCCTTAGATCCTCTTTCAACACTATTAGTTATAGAACAGTTGAAAAATCTCCATTTTTAAAAGCCTAGAATAAGAAATCAAATCTGTAGACCCAAAAAATCCTAAGAGCTTTAGCTGCCAATGATGGTGGATAAAGACTTTCCCATACTTCAGTTAACCTAGGTCTTACCATGCTTCTCCAGAATTATCAGTTTCATCTTTTTCTCAGTATAGTGATATCCATGCCATTTGTGCACCACATTTTGTTTAGTTATGACTATGGACAATGCCTGTCTGTGCCTTCATAGAAACTAGGATCACATGGATTCTTCTTTAGATCCATGCTCTTGTGACAGCTGTATCATAGTCCTTCTGTGTAGTCTCATCTGGCTTCACTCTTATATATGTCTGTCTATAAATTTAGACAAATAGAGATCTGCCGCCATTTTTAATTAAGTGAAAAAAATGTCATGTCTATTTTGAAACTAGTAGTTTGGGTTCAAGTCCCAGCACTGACACAAACCTGTTCTATTAGATGGCAAGTCACTTTATCTCAGAGTGCCTCAATTGTAGAACAATTGCTGATTTCCATAGATAGAGGGATTCTGGGAGTTCCCTTTACTGATGAAATCACTCACAGAAGACAAATTTTAAAAGTGTGTCTGTAGTCAGTCAAACAAGAATTTTTAAAGCACTTTCTATGTGGCAGAAACTGTGCTTGGGGGATACAAAGCAAATGCTAAATATATCCCTGCTCTCACAAGGGATATGTTCAACTGGGGGAGACAATAGTCCAATAATTCTGTAGATTCATGATATGTACATTGTATTCATGACATATGCATATAAACGATAGAAGAGAATTTTGAGGGGAGTCACTAGTTGGGAGGGAGAAGGGAGAGAATCAGAAAGGGCCTTCTCTAGAATATGGGATTTGAGTCTTGAAAGCATCCAAGAAAGCTAAGAGGTTGAGGTGGGAAGGGAGAAGATTCCATATATGGGATGCAAACAGAGAAAAAAATATGGAACTGGAAAATGAACCATCATCTATGAAGAAGAGTATGGAATAAAGGGTTAAGGCTGGAAGGAAAAAAAGGCTGTATTATAAAAGGCTTTCTATTTCAATTTATATTTAATTCCAAAAGGACTACATAGATTCTAAAATTTATTGAATAGGAGATGATATGATCAGACTTGAACTTTAGGAAAACCCACTTTGGCTGCTGAATGGAGGATGCATGTGAGGAGAGATCTGAGGCAGGAAGGAGGTATCACAAGGCTATTAGAGCCACCCAGATGAGAGATTGTGAAGTAGTAGGGTGGTGATTAGGGGAACAGAGAATGGGGGATGGAGACGAGAAGTGAAGTTAGAGATGATGAGACTGAGCAACAGAAGGGATATGTGGGATGAATGGGGATGAAGAGGCAAGGGTAAGGCTGTGACCATGAGTGACTGAGGAGATAAGAGAACCCTCAATAGTAATATGGAGCACATGAATGTTATGGAATATTATTATTCTATAAGAAACTATCAGCAGGATGACTTCAGATAGGTCTGGAGAAACATGCTCTCTGACACTAAGAGAAGTGTAGAATCAAGAGAACATTGTACATAGCAACAATAAGTTTATATGATCAATTCTGATGAACTTGGCTGTTTTCAACAATGAGATAATTGAGTCTAGTTCCAATGTGATGGAAAGAGTGGGAACTGAGTGTGGATCAAAACATAGTAATTTCATTATTTTCTTGTTACTGTTTTCTTGCATTTTGTTTTCTTTTTCATTTTTTTTCCTTTTTGATTTGATTTTTCTTGTATAGCATGATAATTGTGGAAATATGTACAGAAAAAACATATTTTGGATTTGTTTAACATATATTGGATTACTTGCTACCTAGGGGAGGAGGTGGGAGAAGGAGGGAAAAAATTGAGAACACAAGGTTTTGCAAGAGTGAATGTTGAAAACTATGTATATGCTTTGAAAATAAAAAGCTTAAAAATAGTCATATAAAGGTCTTGAAGGGGAATGCTTTTTGGAGGAAAAGGAGGAAGAGAAAGAAGAGACTTTTCTTTTCTTTTTTCCTTTTTCCTTTCCCTCCCCTTTACTTTTCCTTTCCCCTTTCCTTTTCTCTTTCCCTTTCCCTCTCTTTTCCCTTTTCTTTTCCCTTTTCCTTTCTCTTTCCCTTTTCCTCCTCTTTCCCTTTCCGTTTCCCTTTCCCTTTTCCTTCTCTTTTTCTTTCTTACTTTTTTCCTTTCCCTTCCCTTTGTCCACAGAGTATCATATCTTTACCCACTGGTGCTCTGACCAGAGGAATATAAATTTTGAACACTGAAACCCTGAAGTATATCTTGGGCTTTATGGGCTAGATTTCTTACATAAGGATGATGTCTCAAATCCATAGCCATCCTTTGCCTCGTTTCTTACATGACTTTAATTGATGATTGAGTGATTTTAGTAAAACTGAGACTTGTTAAAATTGTACTTGAAAAGGCCAAAATCTCCTACTGCCTCCAGGACATCTCCAGTCATCCTTATCTATATCCTGTCACTGGACCCAGATGCTTCTGGAGGAGAAAATAAGACTGGTAATTTTGCATAGCCTCTTGCATTCAAATTCAGTTCAGTTGTATGTCATAGAATCACCCTCCTGAGAAGGAAGGATAAACAACAACAATAGGGAGGTTCTGAAGTGGGATGCTTTTTGGAGGAGGAGGAGGAAGAGCAGGTAGAAGATGAGGACTTTTATTTTGCACATGTTGAGTTTCATATATTACATTAGATATGTGATATTTCATTTGACATCCAAAATAAGAATGGAAATTTATTTCAAATACTTCTATTATGTTCAGCATTTATAAAAACTAATAAGATATTCACTGAAAGAGTGGCCACAGACTATCAAATCAGTGGTTAAAAGGCAATCTATTATCAACCATTTGATAGGATGTTTCAAACATTAATAATTAGAGAAATGCAAATCAAAACTACTCTGTGATTTCACTTCATACCCAGAATATTGGCAAAGAAAGATGATAAAATATGGGAATAATTAATTGTGTAAGGGTTATAGAATACAGGCACAATGATGAATTGTTGGTGGAACTGTAAATTACAACTTAATTGTAAAATTCTGGGATTTGGAATTATGCAAATAATATAACAACTGTTAGGAAAAGTTGGTTAAATGCTAAAACAAAGCTTTTATATATACAAAACATTGATAGCCAGAAATTTTTCAGTAAAAAAAGAACTTGGAACAAAGTTGATGCTCATTATGGCTGAACAAATTGTGATACTTGAATGTAATAGAATATCAATGAGATATAATAAAATATGAACATGATGAATGCAGAGAATCACAAAGACTTTTGTGATCTGATGCAATATAAACTAAAATGAAGAAAATGATATAGAAAATAACTACATCAAAATAAATGGAGAAAACCATAACAAAAATTGATAATAAAAACCAATTGATAATAAATGCTGCAAATTATAATGATCAAACAGCCTCAAGGAAGAAATATGAAAAGACACATTGCTCCAGTTCTTTGCCAGAGGCAGGCACTCTATATGACATCAGGATTTGTTTACATGATTAGCTTTTCTAAATTTTTTTCTTCCTTTTTTTTTTCATTATTACTATTTGTTATTATTCAGTCATTATCCAGTAGTGTCAGATTCTTTGTGATCCCATTTCAAATTTTCTTGGCAAAGATACTGACATGCTTCATGATTTCCTTTCTAACTCATTTTACAGATGAGGAAATTGATGCAAAGAAAATTAAGTGACTTGCCCAGGGCCGGACAACTAGTAAATGTTTGAGGCGGGATTTGACTTCTTGACTTCAGATTCAATCCACTGCTCGATCTAGCCACCACATAAACCTAGCACATAGTAAACATTCAAGAAAAATTCTTTCTTTCTATCAGAGTATATATCTATGACTAGAAGTGACTTTAGTAATCAGTGAATCTGGCCCCCCAGATTTTACAGGTGAGAAAATGGGGCAAGGTTAAGTAACTTGGCCAAAGTCACAATGATACTGAGTATCAGAGACACAATTTCAAAATCTATCATGACCCCAGAGGCAACATTCTTTCCATTATGGTTTGTTGAGTCCCCAAAGACCTTGCACTCTCAATGTAAGCCATTCCAAGCTGAGAACTACTTCCCCTAGAGAAGAGGTTTTAATCTGGGGTTTGTGCATCAATTCAGGGGGTCAGCAAACTTGGAAGAAAAAAATACTTCTTTAGTTTCACTAAATTCTAATGTAAATTTAACATTTCCTTCAACTTAAAAACAATCATTACTCTGAGAAGGGGTTTACAAGCTTCCCTTGTTCTTCAACTGCAATGGTTGTCTCTCTGCCTATTTCTCTTTCTCTTTCTCTTATTTTCTCTTCCTCTTTCTCTCTGTGTCTTTCTGCCTCTGTCTCCATTGCTGTCTCTCTTTCTCTGTCTCTCTCTGTGTGTCTCTCTGTCTTTGTCTCGGTCATATCTAAATATATAACAATCTTTAGAGTAAAATAATAGAAATTTCTTTTGTTTCATGATGCAGTACAAGTCTTAAATTTCTTTGAAGTTTGTATGGAAATTTTCTTTCTTTTTTTTTCAGTTTCCTTACTTTAAAGAACAGTGGAGATAAAAGAATAATATTATTCAGTATTTTAATTCTTCATTCATTTATTTGAATTCAATATAATGACTATTAAGTAATAAATAATATTCCAAGTATTTGAGAGAGAGAAATACAATAATAAAATACAAAAATACTTAGCCTCCGCCCTCCTGAAACTTATATTCTCTACTTCTGAGTATTATGATCATTAAGTACTTTGAATTCAGCCTTCAAATTGATGGAAACATGACATAAAAAGTTTACAGCAAAGCTCTGAGTGATGGGCGAGTGGTAGTAGAGGCAGCAGGCCCCTCGAGTTCAATGGATTGTTCACGTTAAAAAGTGACTTCTCGGCAGCGTCTTTGGCTTTCTGAGTGTCTTTGAACATCCTCCCAGTGTGCTTTTAATCAGACAACTGCTTCTCTGCTCAGCAGCAATTTTCTGTCACTTTTCAACTCTTCCCATTTTTCTTCTATTAAGAAAATGAGATACCAGACAAAACAAGAGCAGGTGTTAGCATCACTTGCCATTATCCCAACACTTTTCTCTTCACCAGCCAGTCTCGCAGAAGGGCTTGGCAGCGCTTTGTCAAGCTCGTTTCATCAACCTCACACCCCGACCCACAATGGATAATACTGGCCCCATTTCCAGAGGAAGGAAAAAACACCGCCATGGATATTACTTTACAGATAATTTTATTTGCCAAAGATGGAAGAACAAATTAGGGATCATTCTATACTGGTTTTTATTCTCAACAGTGCGGAACTGGATGGAAACCTCCAAGGGATGTAATCCTTTCCCCCTAGATTGTATGGTAGAAAAGGAGGGTTGTCAAGAATACATTCTAAATTTAGAAAAGGGACATAATCCATGAAATAAAATTTTATAAAATAAGTGAACCTAGAAAAATGGGGAACTCTTAAAGAAAAAAATTCTAGAGAAACAATATTTATTGCAGTGAGTTACAAAAGGGGAGATATTTAAAAAGATTGATGTGGATGCAAGGCAACTCCCCAGCTAACTTAGTTTTTTTTTTTTTTTTTTAATGTAGAGAGGATAGACACAGGGACAGGTTCCCTAGTTCACTGTAAGCTTAAGCTTACAGCCTATGAAAAATCACTGCTTTTTTTCTTTTCTTTTACTTTTCTTTTTCTTTTTTTTTTTTGAGGCAATTGGAATTAAATGACTTAGTCACATAGCTTGTCAGTGTCTGAAGCTGAATTTGATCTCAGGCCCTACCTTACTCTAGGATTGGAACCCTGTCCATTGAACTACCCAGCAGGTCCACTTGGATCTTTTTCATTCAAATAGTCATTCAACCATACATTCCCCATCTTGTGCTCATAAAGTCAATTTCTTGAACCCACTAGAATATTTTCTACCTGTTGTTATTGTCATTTGTCCTTCATTCTAGAACAGAACCATGTTATCAGAGAGGTGATACCATGACATACAAATGACTTGGATTGAAGTGAGGGAGGACTGGGCAAGGTCACCTGCCTCACTTTCCCGTCCACAGCTGTTTGGGTCCAGTGGTTACGACTGCAGATGGCCCTGGGAGACCTCGGCCTTTTAAAACTAAGATGTTCAACAGGCTTCAGTTTGACTGAAGCTGTACCCATTCAATGAGAGCTGGAAGGGACTTCAAAGGTCATCCATATGGTCCCAGTTCTCATTTTACATATAAAGAAACTGAGGCTCTAAAGAGATTGTGTTCACTCAGAGTTATCCTGGCTGGAAACAGCAGAGGCCAGGTGCTCCAACTTCAGCTCCTGGGCCTTTCCTTTATTATTCCCACACAGCTAGCCAGTAGCATGGCACAATACTTGGCACACAGTAGGTGCTTAATAAATTTTGACTGACAGATGAAGAGAGGGGATCTGTCAGCAATAACTCTGTGAAGCAGTATACATTGTTACTGTCCCTACTTTACAGAAAAAGCTATCTTCATCTCAAAAATGGGGACAATTTACTTATGTTACTTAACACATTGGAGTTTTCTACTAAAAGATCATTTGATGTCAATTTCTTTACAATCATTAAAGGCCTTTTGTCATATTTATTCTTACTATCTATTTATACCTAATACATATATATATATTGCCTATATATGTGTATATATATTTCATATATATGTATATATACTATCTATAGACTTGCTACTTATTACAACCTTACTATCTCCATGGTAACACAAGAGGTATATATTTTCTGAAAAGAACTGAATCCAAGTCTTCTAACTACTATACTAATTCTCTGTCCACTGCACTGATCCTTAGTCATTCACATTCTTAAATTGATTTTAGTATCCCAATATTTAATTCCTATAGTCCTGATAATTTGACTAATCAAGGGCATGTTTCCTTTCTTCCCCTTTATATATTTTATATTTCATTTCTTTTTTATATTTTATATTTCATTTCTTGGAGGATCATTTTCACTCTCTAGAATCTAGTCTTAAAATCAGTCCCCTTTACAAAGAAATAAAAGAAAATAAGTAAGTAGGCCTTTTCTCCATCATCTATTAGCATGGCCCACCATTAGAAGAGGCTCACACTTCTTTTTCTGCTCCTTAAAACCAACATAAGTAGAAAAACAAAACAAAATTAAACATTCCCATTTTTAACAAAAAGTCATTTTTTAACTGTCACTCAGTGTTAAACCTGTTGCAAGCTTTGGTCGTTCTGATACTTTTTTCCAGGACTATCTTACTCTCCTACAATCATCCTCTGCCATGCTGTCAGTTTTCTGTACAGTTATTTAAACAACAACATCAACAGATTAACACAAACCAAGTTGGTTAAAGAGTTCTCTCTGCAGTCAGATTGATTTTCCCCTTCCTCACATGGGAGGCAATATACTACTTTGGAGAAGAGCCAGAAGGATGGAGCCTTTTATAAATCGTGTGATGTTAGACAAATCCAGAAGTCCATATAATGTCTTATAGGTGGAAGGAACTATAGAAAACATATAATCCAACCCCTTCTAGTTGAGAACATTGAAGTCCTGAAGGATGATAGGACTTTTCCTAAGTCATCCAGGCTACTTTTTCATTTTGAGCCTCAGTTCCCCCATTTGTAAAATAGTACTTTACTTCATAGATATAAAAGTTCCCTTCATGCTCAGTATCCCAGGATGCTATACATGAAATGGATTAAAGAGATCTTCTAGTTCAAATTCTTCAATTTGCAGAAGAGGAAACTTAAATCAGGGAGGTAGTAACTTGTCCATACGCCAGATTAGAAGTCATGTTGTCAGTCTTTAAATCTAGTTTTCCTTGCACTATCCTATTCTACTTTCTCCATTTTCTTTTGATTATTGATTTTTAATGTCAATGACAGTAGCGTACACTGATGTGGGCTGTTAGGGTTATAAGGTGCATTCTCACATTTTGTTTGCTTCTCAAGACAATCTTGTTAATTGAATTGTGCAGGAGTTACGATTAATGAGTCAGATCAGGCTATAGTCCAGATTCTATATTTGAAGAAGCGGGATCCGACCTGGCCCTTAGACAAGACATTCAGCTTTGAGGGCTTTCTTTTTATCATCTGGAAAATGGAGGAATTGGGCTCGATGGCTTCTAAGGGTCCCTGCCAGCTTCAAAACTGCCATTCTATAATCTATAAAATGAGGAGAATGGTTTAGGAAGTTCTAAGGTCCCTTTAACTATGGAACACCAAACCTGGAATAACCAACAGTATAGTTCAAATCTGTCCTTCAGACCCTTACTAGCTGGATGACCTTAGGCAGGCCACTTAACCTGTTGAACTTGCTTTTCCTGTCTTTAAAATGGGTATCATAATAACAGTTATCTCACAAGTTGTGATAAGGATCAAATGAGATAATAATTATAAAGTGCTTAGCACAGTGCCCGCTATTTAATAAGTGCTACATAATGTTAGCTCTATTTTCATAGGCTTAATGAGTCTCTGAGCCTCATTTTCTTTAGCTGTAAAAAAAAAGAATAAAACCCCCCAGGAACTCCTTTAAAAGGAGGCTTTTTAAAAGGCAACCAAGTTTGGTGTACACTATAAAGTGTTGGCTCTTTCTGAGTCCCTTGGCGTCCCCAGGCTCGCTCTCAGTGCGAGTTATTACCTCCAGGCTTCCATTATATAACATTCTCTCTCCAGTTTTAAAAAAAAAATTGGACTGCCTTCTGGAAGAGGGGAGCGGACCCCCACTCCTAATCTGCATTTGCTTTCCAGGCCTTTCATGCCAGTGCCACACTGTCCCAGTCCCATTTGACCATTTTATCAGCCCCACACTCCCCAAAATGGCAACTTAATATGGCCCTGTGCTATCTCATAGCTTACATTAGTTCAGCCTGTCAGAGGCCTGTCAGCAAGTCCTGAGGAAGCCCAGAACCAATACCAGGAAAACTGAACTTTGACAGATACTCCACAGGACTGATGCTGCTGGACACGAAGCAGCTTCAGCCAAACCGACCCATCAAGGACCCGTCTTGTTTCTTGGTTTATCCAGTTAAAAGTTGGCCCTCCCTGCAGATTGGTTCTTGGGCTCCTTAAGTCAGCTTGCTGTAAAACTTGGAAAAACACCCCCATTCTAGGACTGTTTGACTGGAATCTTTGGCCAAGCATATCTCTGTGATTCATTCCTCTCTCCCCTTCCCCCCTGCCCAAGTGTGCTAGTTCTACACTGGCTGGCTCAGTTGAGACTGTCCAGGTTCTGCCCTCGTTAGAAAGAGAACAAAAGGTTTCCCTGGAAAGTGTGGGGCTTGAAATGTAAATACTGTGAATGGCATATAAATAATGCAGTAACACAATCATGGCTTTTTGCAAAACACAAAACAACCCTTTTTGGAGAAATAGCTGATAGAGCCAGGGTTCCTGCAATCTTGCAAGCTGGATGCTTTGTATGTGTGTTTTCCTTTAAGCCTAAGCAGGCAAGTCCAAAGTTCTTCTTGTTCCTGGCCAAACAGCTTTAAGGGTTCAATTATATGGTCAGGATTTTTACAACTGTATTCCCTTTATGTGTGCCCTAATAGCTCCGAAATTCGATCTGGTAGAGTGTTTGAACGGGTGGGGCTCCAAGAAAGGAAGATGGAGTTGTGCTCTCATCAAAAATGGAAATCTGACCTAAGATCTTTAAAAAATCAGATACTGAAGGGTCCTTGGAGATCATCCAGTTACCAGCTTTGTTTTTACAAATGTGGAAACTGAGGCAAAGAAAAACGAGGGGTGACATTTTCTGAATTATAGTTTGCCCTGGTCTGAGGAATACCATATGACTCAGAAAGAATGATAACAGTTAATGCTGAAATACCTGCTTTGAAAATCACCTTCCCTCTATTAAGAATCTTCCATTTTTTTCCTGTATTTATCTTGTTTGTATATAATTGTTTGAAAATTGTCTTCCCTATTAGACTGTGAGCTCTTTAAGAACTGGGACTTTTCCACTTCCTGTTTTATCTATATCTTCCTAGTGCAGTGCCCAGTAGCATTTAATAAATATTATAAGTTGAGGGACAGCTAGATGGTGCAGTGGGTAGAGCACCAGCCCTGAAGTCAGGAGAACCTGAGTTCAAATCTGGTCTCAGACACTTAACATTCCCTAGCTGTGTGACCCTGGGCAAGTCACTTAACCCTAATTGCCTCAGCAAAAAGCAAAAAAATAAAAAATAAAAATAAAAAAATATATAAGTTGAGTAGAGCAGGAGAAGAAGAAATTGTAATACCCAAGAAGAGTGATCACAGTCTGATTTTCTATACAAAAAGGGAGAATTCCTGGCTAGTTCAAGCATTAGGAGTTGAATCATGAGTCGTCTCAAACTTGAGAGTTCATATTAATCATATTAATCTCCACTCCTACATCAAGCCCTTCCCACAATACTCTTACTGTAGAGATAGCTAGGTACTATAGAAACTAGAGTCAGGCAAAATGAGTTCAAATTCTGCCTCAAGGGCTTGCTAGATAGGTCACTGTGGTGTGTCAGTCATATCTGCTTCATCATGACCTGATTTGGGTTTTTTTATTGCCAAAGATATTGGAGTGCTTGTTTTTTTCCTTCTCTAGCTCCTATTACAGATGAGAAGGCTAAGTCTAAGTGACTTGTCTAGGGTCACACAGTTGGTAAGTTTTTGAATCTGGATTTGAACTCAGGTCCTCCTAACATCAGAGCCAGTGTTCTATCCACTACACTATCTAGCTGTCCCATTTGGGGTTTTCTGGGCAAACATACTGGAGTGTTTTGCCATGTCCTTCTCCAGACCATTTTATAAATGAGGAAATTATATGACCAGAGTCATATAACCAGGCTAGATTTGAACTCAGGGAGAGTATCTTCCTAACTTCAGGTCCAACACTCTATCCACATTGCTACTTAACTGCCCTAAGTCTCTCAGACTTAGTTTTCCTCATTTGTAATATGGGAGGAAAATAATAGTATCTATGTCCCAGGGCTGTTCATAGAATCAAATAAGATGATAGATGTGAACCATTTTGTAAGCCTTAATATGTCATATAAATACTAGCTATTGTTAATATTGTTACTTATGATCTGTGGTGTGGATTTAATAAAAAAATAAATCTACCTCTTTGAAGAGAATAATGATATCATATATTTTCTGGTTGAAGCTGTAACACAATCCATTTCAGAAAGAGATGGTGGAGAATTATAGATACCAGTGTGAATTTAATATATACTATAGGGAAAAAAGGAAAGAAATTGTTTCCATCTTTATATAGTAAAACATTCTCAATAGAATACATGTAGAAGAAAAATGTTACAGAATAGGAAGGAAAAAAAATACATTTAAATTTAAAACCCTGGATTACAGTCCCAGGTGCCAGGCTCTGCCTACAAGCAAGTGACAATGTTTTCCCATTGACTAGTCAATGGGAAATTCCCATATTGATGGATCTTAAGTTCTATTCACCCTCCAGAAGCTAAAGAAGGAAGAAAAAAAAATCAATAAATATTCTTAGAATACATGGGGTTAAAATCATATGAAAGTGTTTCCGGGCCAAGCAAATATCCGACAACAAAGCAGTGGTAGTGATTGACAGCAGGTATGGATTACTAAAAGCTTACCTCTGTTTAAAGATAATGAAAGGTCTTAGATCCAAGAGTGAAAGCAAAGGGTTCTCCATGAGTGACAGTCACATCATCTCCACTGCTGTAGGAGATCCTGATGTCAAAAAAAGGTGAACCAAATAAGTGGGTGGGATCAAATTGCAAAGAGGCATAGGGATTAGAGCCAGGATTTCAGTAATTTAGGGAGTCCTGGAATGAGGAGGCTCTCCTATTGGAGCACAGCACTTTCTCTGAAGCATAATTCTCAAATATAGCCTAGGTCACAGACTTGCCGATGGGATTCCCCCCTTGACAGAATGTGTCAGAGTGTGGGCTTTATCATTGTTCTCCCCAGCTCTGAGACTAGCTCCTTGGCTCTTTGGAGCTATATTTGCACATATGGCTTCCCCCCATAAAATATAAGTTCCTTGGGAAAGGGACCCACCTGTGCAAGAATGTTTGTGGCAGCCCTTTTTGTAGTGGCTAGAAACTGGAAACTGAATGGATGCCCATCAATTGGAGAGTGGCTGAATAAATTATGGTATATGAATGTCATGGAATATTATTGTTCTGTAAGAAACAACCAGCAGGATGATTTCAGAGAGGCCTGGAGAGACTTGCATGAAGTGATGCTGAGTGAAGTGAGCAGAACCAGGAGATCATTGTACACAGCAACAACAAAATTATACAGTGATCAATTCAAATAGGTGTGGCTCTTTCCAACAATGAGATAATTGAGACCAGTTCCAATGATCTTGTGATGAAGAGAGCCATCTGCATCCAGAGAGAGGACTGTGGGGACTGAGTGTGGATGACAACATAGCATTTTCACTCTTTTTGTTGTTGTTTCTTGAATTTTATTTTCTTTCTCTTTTTTTCCTTTTTGATCTGATTTTTCTTGTCTAGCAAGATTATTGTATAAATATGTATGCATATATTGGATTTAACATATATTTTACCATGTTTAACATATGTTGCATTACCATCTAGGGGAGGAGGTGGAGAGAAGGAGGGGGAAATTTGGAACACAAAGTTTTGTAAGGGTTAGCGTTGAAAAATTATCCATGCATGCATGTGTTTTGAAAATGAAAAGCTTTAAAAAAAATCTAAGTTCCTTATGGGCAGGGTTGTTTCATTTGTGTCTTTGTGTGTCCTTAAACTGTGCTCAGTGAACATGTGATAAATAAATGCCTTTTGATCAACTGATTTCCTATGTAAGCAATAATGCAGTTAGATAGAAAGGGCAAGATTTCTAACCTCGTTTTACTACTGGGCAAGCTGAGACTCAAGGTAGTTATGCATCACAATTAATGTATACAAGAATTAGAACTGAAATTCATGTTTTTTGACCTAAAATCTGGTTTTATTGGGATAATAGCATTATAATAGTGGAAAAAACATCGAATTTAGCAGCACTGATCTTGAATTGAATTCTGACACTCACATGGTTATTTTAGACAAATCATTTAACTTCTTTGGTTCTCAATTTCCTCTTTGGGCAAATAAGGGGCCTTGGCTAAATGACCCCCAAAGTGCCTTCTAATTCAAGAGCTATAATTCCACAATCCCCCTACACAATGACAGTTCTGCTCCTCACTGAACATTTAAACACAATGAGGAGAATCCTGAGCAGCTCCATGCCAGACACTATAAGATAGGAGATGTGTGAGAATAAACATCTGCTGATACCCTTTAATTGCTGGCACATGTAAGATTGGCTACAGATTCTATTCACACAAAGTCAACTTTCATGGGCTTGGACAGAGCTAGTGACTCATCTAAGGTCACAAAGTGACTTACTGACAAAATAAGCCAGGACCCTGCGTCTTCTTATTCCCTATTTTTGTATCCTTTATATCGCCTTATTTGGGGCACTTTGGGCAGTTGGAATTTGTCTGTCATGTGTCCAAGGGTTAGGCGTCATCTTAGACTGTTCTTAGCTTTAAGAAGCCCAAGAAAAACTTGTCAATACTCATCACTCTAATTTGCTATCTCCTTAGATCTCTTTGTTCCTTGGTGTGCAAATGGACCTATTCTGCAGACAGTGGATGGGATGACAGTTTTTGGAAGATGATCAATCTGGAAGATTTTGTGGCTGATAATTACTGCAAAATAGGTAAAAAAAAGGATGAAAGAAATGGAACATATACAATGTACATATATATTTGCATTACAAAATAATATACAACACATATATTATACATATACAAGGATGACACTTGTACATGTCTAAGTATAGCTTTTATCATCTAGTCTGGACCCCTAATTTCATTGACGTTAGGAATTCTTAGGAGAGCACAATGGAAATAAGACAATAAATGTGGAGCAGAAAGTTATCTGCAAAGTTAAGAACTCTAGGTGGATGACCTCCTTGTAGAGAATTTATAAGATCAGAATGAGAATGGCACAGACTAGAAGGAATTGGGTGGTTCAAAATCTTAAGTGATGGAGTGTGCAATCACTATGATGAGTACAGTTGACAGTTGGTATTGGTAGATGGCATTCTGGTCAGGAAATTTTTCCACAGTTAAGATAAAATCACAAGTTTGAACCAAAAAAATCAACAACACAACAACAACAAAAATAGATGGAAATACACATACTATTAAAATACAGAAATCGAGGGGCAGCTAGATGATGCAGTGGATAGAGTGCTGGCCCTGAAGTCAGGAGGACTTGAGTTCAAATCCAGCCTCAAACACTTAATACTTCCCAGCTGTGTGACCCTGGTCAAGTCACTTAACCCCAATTGCCTCAAGAAAAAAAGGAGAAATCAAGGCAAGAGAAAATGTAGTTCTTTGAATAAAAAAAATCACTTCTTTGCATTAGCTGAATTCAAATTATGTGCAAACTCTCAGATTGGGAAGGGACCGCAAGGGCTGTTCAGTCCAAATTGCATTTGAGAAGGTAAAAGCTCTAGTTCTGGGACCAAAGAATCGGGATTTAAATTTCACCTGTGATTCTCACTACCTTGTGTCCTCGGACTAGACCCTTAATTTCTTGTGATCCAGTTTCCCGAAGCATCAAATGAGAGGCTAAACTAGATTATCACTCGGGCTGCTCTCAGCTCTTATCCCCAGAGGCCTCTCTAAGAATCAGTGAATACTATTTCTAGGTTTTATGAACCAGGACAATCAGCTCTCAAGCTGTGTCTGTGCTGTGTTGACATAAGGGATTCCTGGGAGAGTTATAAGATAATTCAAGCAGCATTCAGTCTCTTTACTCAGATTAAGCTTTTATAATTGGCTCAACTAAGAACAGCCTTCCAGTCAAGTCAACCAGCATTTATTAAGCACCTATTGTGTACCAGATATATCAAAGAGCCAAGAGACAGTCTGGTGTGATGGAAGGAGCTCTGGCTTGAGATTCTGAGGACTCTTATCTTGGCTCTGCCATAAAATAATAATTAGAGATAGTCATCATGGATAAATAAACTTCCCCAGGCCCTACTGGGATTCAACGTCTTTGTTTATAAATGAGCAGAGGAGACTATAGGACCAGAGTATCTGACCTCTGAGGCAGGTGGGAGATGACTTTATTAGAGTTGGAATCTGGCCTCAGATACTTATTAACTGTTCCCTGTCTTAATCTTCTCTCTCACCCCATCCTTCATTCAATTGCCAAAGTGATCTTCCTAAAAGTACAAGTCATACCACTTTACTCCATTGCCCCCAACTCAATAAACTCCAATGTCTTCCTATTATTTCTATGATCAAAACAGAGCTCCTCCGTCTTAAGCTTTGCACAACCTGATCTCTTCCTACTTTCCTACTTCACTCCCCATGTGTCCCCTGAGGGGCATTGACCTTGACTTCCATGCCATCTTGATACAGGGCACTTCTTTGCCAGCGCCAACGTTTCTTGCTCTGTCTTGTGCCTGGTCTGCAGTCCCACCCCCGTCTTTATCTCCAGACTCGGTTCTGAAGAAATCCTTCCTCATCCTCCTCCCTCACCTCCCCTTCCTGACGCCTTCTCCTCTGAGACCATCTTGCCAACCTTAAAGCGGCTCAGAAAGTGGCAGATTATTAACTAGTTGGTGCCTTGGAGCTCAATATACATAACCAAGTCAGCACCCCTTCCTTAAATTATCAGTAAAGTCCAGGCACTGTGCTTGGGGAAGGCTATGGAGAAAGGCAAAGAGAATCCCTTTCTTCAAGGAACATACCATCTAGGGATGGTTTTCCCTGCAGCTGGCTGCCACCAGGAAAAGTGAGAACTGAGGTTGAGGTTTCGATTTGAGGTCAAACTTCACTTTATTCTCCTCACATTCACTATAATTACCTATGGCAAGCTCCCATAATTACTAGGCTCGTATCACTTTCCTACAGTACTCTATGTGTAAACAAAAATTCTCAAGATTTCACCCTTTTCAATTACTGACTGAATTCACATAGATAGATGTCCCCTATAGAGGGGATCTAAGCCTTTCACAGCCTCCACCCAGAGGCAAACCATTCTCAATGGCAAAGCCAATAGCAGGTGCCTTTTATCAACCCTTACCATTGCTCTAGGAAGTGTTCTAAAAGAGCGTTTGTATTTTTTTTTACCTATTTATCATTTACTCTGATATCTATCAACCTTTTTGTTCCTTTGGTTTAAGCAGATGTCGATCTTTCTATTGCTGCCTTGGATTGGTAGTGCTGTTGGGGGCATTTTCTAAATCAGCTACTGCCCATTTTATTGTTCCTAAAATGCATGTTATTATTTTTACCCAATTATGTTTTTTCCTGACCTGGGAGTTCCCTGTATCCATGGAAACATAATTCTAGTTGCTGTCTCCACCATCCCTATTATTATCGTGACTATTAGCCCTGTAGCTGATGGAGGCTAGAATAATGACATTGTCTAGTATTGTTAGTATACTTGGGGATTTGTCCTAGTCTTAATTCTGCTACTTGAAATATACATATATGCATATATGCATATATATACAAACATACATATAAATATAAATATGCATATATATATAAATATATACATACATACATATATCTTGGGAAAACACATACTTATCTCAAGAAATATATATTGCTTGAGAATATACATATTATATTTGACTACACAAATATACAGTGCTTCATATAGCATCTCTAGGCAGCTTTTTCTCACTTAAGGCTCAAGCTTAATTAGTATATTAGCCTTGCTAATAGAGCCATACCTACAGGAAGCAGTCATTAAAAGTCCATAATGTTAATCTACCAGAAAATTTCCAGGGTAATTTTATTAGATTTTTTTCTGTTAACTTAATGGATTTTTAATGGATGTCCTAAGGAGACACATCATTAACCAGAATATTGTCGTGTGAGAATTAAAATCTGTTCCTTTATCAGAATTAATGATAGGAGATTTCCATATGTTCTTACCCATGGCATTGTCAACCTGTTCTTTCTTTTGGATATAATGTAGAAGACACTTTAGTGATGTTGGTTATCAGGTAGAGATTTTAGAAAAAATTTCCTGATGGCTCCATTCAGAGATGTTTAACTGTGCCTTGGAGTGATTAGAAAAAAAAATCACTCTCAGAAGCCTGCCCATGAAGTGTTAAACATTTCCAATGGAATCAGTGCCCATTGAGGTGGGGGTATAAAGGCGCAAAACCTTTTAGCGGATTTGAACATTCAGTGTTGTAGATTTCAGTGTTAATACAATTACCATAATTCCTCCCATATGCAGCTTTTAGCAATTCCTTTACCAAGCACTGAGAGCTCATGCAGTAAATAAATGCTTTACCAGAAAACTGAACCCTTCAGCAATTGATGGCCTCATGAAGGAATATTTTTGAAATAAATTATTTACGAAGTGTAAGTTAAAGATCAAATGCAATATTTATATGGTGCATTTCAAGGACAGGGCAAAGCAGTTTACAGTGTTAAGTAAAGAAACACGCATGTTTCTAGCAATATAATATTGCTGTTCAAAGTCATCTTTTGTAATGAAGACATTTTGGGTGGGTCAGTGTAGAAAACACCCTCCAGATTTGAGCAATAAGTTTCATGAAGTTGCAAGAACTTAATGGAATCTTTTTTATAATTAAAACTTTATTAGAACAGCTTACTGTGTCATAGTCCAATGGCAAGCTCAAAGCAAGTATTATATGATAAAAATCAATCTGCATTTCAAAAATATGATCTTTGTCAATAAATGTTGATATTCCATTTTGTAACCGTGTAATTTGGACTCCACATTACCTCCGATATCATAAAAATAAACCTAACCAAGAAGAAAAGAAGAGCAAAGCAGATAGAAAGATCCTGATAGGAGTAGGGTGTCTATCATTCTTTAGTTTTTTTGGTGGAGTTCAATTCAATTTGTATTTATACATACACACATAGATTCAGATACATACATACACATATATACATATATATATATATTTGTGTATATTTCAGAGAACATACAATACCTTTTTCAAAATTGAAAGAGAATAGGATAAGATTCAAGAGAGTTGGGTTCTAGTCCCATATCTTCCAGTAATTAGCTATGTGACCTCCTTTTCTTTACTATCTTATAATTTTTTCTATCATCATTTGTGAAGTGTGGAGATTGGATTATATACTCATTAGAGTATATTTTAAAATTATTTATAATTTTAGCTTCAAAATGTTTTAATCACTTACATTTTTATAATGCTTGAAATGTTCTCTGTATATTATAAAGGAAGGTTTTTATTGGCTCTGGATCTAACGTTGGGAGAAGCCTCAGAGGCCACCTAGTTCAATCCCCTTGTTTTACAAATGGGGAAATTGACTTGTGTCCACATCAAATCACTTTCTTTATTCTTGATATCAGTCATCCAAGATCTCTGGGATGTATTGTCATTTTGTAGACAGGGGACCCTCCTTTTGTCAATTGGATGATTACCATTGAGGCTCATGATTTCCCTGACTTCCCTCAGGAGTCAACTCAAAGCTTATCTTCTGTAGGAGGGCTTTTTATCTTCCTCTCAGAAATTACCTTCCATTTACATTGTACATATCTTTTATTTAACGGTTTGTTTACATGTTATTTCTCTTTGAGGGCAGAAACTGTGTTTGTCTCTTTTATTGCAAGGCCTGGAATACAGTAAGCACTTAATAAAAGCTCATTGACTAACAATGATTGACAGTGCTGGGAGTAAAGAGTTTTCACAGAAAAATCCAAAGAGCCAGTTGGTGCTGAAGGGTATAGGTCATTATATTTGGCCCAATTAAGAGGCAACCTTTTGAAGATATTCAAAAGATCCCAAAGGAAGAAGCAGGGACAAGGTTGGCCCACTGACCTCCACCACTAAGTCCAGAACTGACTCCTTTCCAGTTTGCTTTGAAAGATGGTACCAGGGATAGTACTTGGGCAGGAGGAGGGGGCTAATTCTGGGGCAAGAGCAAGAGAGACTAGAGATGGAATGAACCTTAGAAATCATTCCCCACAATCCCCTGCTTTTACAGTTAGGGAAACTGAGTCTCAGAGATGTTATGTAATTTGTCCTGTACCACACAGTATGAGACAGAAATAGGATTTAAATACAAAACTAGTGCCTTACTAAGGTTCCAATGAGCTCAATCTGATTGCTTTTCCAGGCCCAGATCAAGGGCAGGGATTTGCCAATTAACTAAAACCAAGATGAACTCATTCAGACATAGAGAAGGAAAGAGAGAATGTTGGTTCGAAAGGTGGGAGACATGGCTTGGCCATGTTCAATTTCTAGGTAAAAAAAAAACATGAGACTTAGAATGTTTTTCCACTTTCAAGTATGATTCCTGCTTTTCTTTGACCCACAAACCTTTGAGTGGCCCTTGTCTGTAATTAAGATCTCAACATTTTGAGACAAACAATTTCCTCTGCGATCCTGTATGTTTTGCTTTATGCATTTGAAAACATTATTCTGAGAAGAATGAGAAGATTGGATCACAGGGCCAATGAAGTCTCTTCCAGCATGAAATGAAGACCCCAGGAACTTAGGAGTCTGTGACTTTTAGCCGTGTCTGAAACAAGCTTTCATCTCAAAATCATAGGATTGTAGATGAAGATCTGGAAAGAACAACAATCAAGTAAGAAGCATTTAAGTGCTTGCTGTATGCCTCTAACAATGTAAAGTGATGGAGATACAAAGAAACGCAAAACTAGCCCTTGTCCTCTCCTTCTTGTGACACAAATAAGGAAATTGAAGTAAAAAAAAAAAGGTTAATTAAATCGAGGAAATCTGAGATTCTAATCCAGATTCTCTCATTACAGATCCCAAGTTCTTTCTTCTGACTTTTTTAACTACCCAAACCAACTCTACCTCCCAAACCTTTACAGCCAAGCTGTTGACTCATGGAACTCCCATATATATGGAACTTCACCATGATACCACTGCTGAAATAATGTTATATTGTGTTTTTTTCCTATTAACAGCTGTAGCATTTTAGCCAATCAACCAACATTTCTTAGGCTTCTGCTGTGTTCCAGGTTCTATGCTAGGTTCAGAGAGTATAAATACAGAACTGAAGCAGTCTCTCCTTAAATTCTACTGCGAGAATGGGGAGGGCAATATATAGCTATAAAAGTTCTTGAAAAATATAGGGATGTGGCCATGGCCTATGATTTCCTTGGTATGATGGACTCTCACATGGAGAAATCTCCTCTGCCCACTCAGATTGGCAGCTATTATGCAGCTTAGAGCTGCTTAGAATGGTGAAGTTTAAGTGATTTGCCCCACACCCCACAAACTGTGGGGACCCAGTTTTCTGTATATTACACTATGGTGTCTTGGATTCAAAATAAATATTAGGTGATTTCAGGGAGGAGGCACTGGCAGGCTTTGTATAGTCCGTTGTTCCTGAGCTGAGATCGGAAGGAAATTGGGGATTCTAAGAGATGAGGAGGGAGTGGTTTGTTGGCTTGAGAAATGGGCTGTACCAGCTCACAAAGATGGGAGATGGAATACCAGGTGTGGGAAATCTGAGTGTCGTCGCCCAAACTCCATGTAGAAAAGTGGCCATTAGGTAAACACAGAGACAGAGTCCTGAGGGGAAAGGATCTTCTGTTTTCAGTGTGATTTTGGCTTCTGCATGGGAAGTGGTTCCGAAATTTTCCAGGACAAATCCCTTGCCAGGAACCCCCAAGGTAACGACTCTCCTCCCACAGTTCCCCATGGGCCTCCAATTCCCAGAAGTGCTATTTTAGCTGATGGTCTTTCCAGGAATGGCCTGGCCAAGCCAGCAGGGCTGGTTCACAGGGACAATTGCACCGTCCTTCGAGGTAATGCATTTCAGATGTTGGTGGGCACTAGACTTCGTGATTGCTGTCTATGTTGGCCTAGGAGCTGGTTAAAAACACTGAAAATTATATTGGCATATATCCCTTTGTTTCTCTTAAGTTACAGAGACATCCAATTATGGAGCTTGAAGCAAGCTCACACAGAGGTCACCTAGTCCAGGGGTTCTCACCCTGATCTGTATCAGGAGTCCCTTGGGTAGTCAAGTGAAACCCAGGGACCAGTCATAGAATAATGTTTTTAAATGCATAAAACAAAACACACAGAATTGTAGAGGAAATCGATTGTCTCAAAATGTAGCCATCAAAATATTTTAATAACCCCAAGTACACAGACTCTAGGTTAAGAATTCCTGGTATAGTCCAGCTCTTCTCTTCTTAAAGAGGGGGAAACTGAGGGCAAGTGACTTAGGGAGGCTTTTCATGTGGGGATAGGGTAGTTTAAAAAAAAATAAAACAAAAGCCTGAACATGGCTTTAAAAGAACCTGGGATCAGATTCTGCCTCAAGCACTTTCTCACAATGTGACCCTGGGAAAGACAGTTAAAATTTGTGTGCCTCTTGTTCTCAATCTGTAAAATGAGATAAAAATAATAGCAGGGATCGCAGTGTTGCTGTGAAGATTAAATGGCAGAACACACTTGAAGTGTTTTACAAATGCTCGTCACTTTCCTCTTCAAGTTCAGCATCCCAGAATGCTCAGCTGGGAAGGGACCTCAGGGACCATTGAGTTTGACCCACAATTGAAAAATAATCCCTTCTGCAGTATCCCTGAGTGATGGCAAAATTCTAGTGAGGAAGATTCCCACTACTTCCCAAGGAAGCCCACAGTCATCGCCATTTTCCTTCTGGAGACAGCATGACAGATATTTTACCATTTGAAAATACGGTTATCATGACTGGTGGCAGTATCAATACCCTGGAAAGAGAAAGGAATCAGAAGCTAGAGGACCTGGGTTCAAAACCCACCCTTGATATTTACAGTCTGAGTGACCTTGAAACATTGATTTGATTTCCCTAAGCCTCAGTTGCTTACCTCATGGATGAAGAGTTGGACAAATTGGTCCTGAGGACTTTCAGATTCTTTTATTTATCCTCCTATGATCCAAAGACAAAATTAGAAAGAAAGTCACCCATTTCTTATTCGCCACAGAAATACCTTGGAAGTATTTTTCTTCTTCTTCTTTGTGGGGAAGTGCTATATTCGGATCAAGCTAAATTTCAACAAGAGGTCCAAAGTCCTGATTTCCCCATTTTCAAGTTCTCGTCCCCAAAAGTTCCCTTTAATTCTGTGTTCTCTAAAAGGGGGCTTTTGGAAATGCTCAACATCCTTGCTTCTCTTTAACCCCTGAGTTGCCTTGGGGATCATAATTCAACCCTATAACAAACTCCCTCATGTTTCCAAGTGTCTGCACTCAACCTTGGAGCTAATTGATGCCCTCAGCTCTGACCTTGAAACCCAGAAGATAACCCTTCATTCTTATTCCTGGGGGTTCTGAGTACAGCAACTCTCTAATTCCCCAAAGCAAGGGAAGCTTTCTGGGAATCCATCCTTCAGACTTATTGCTGGTCACTGGTGGTCTGCTGGATCAGATCTAACTACATGGTCTTCTCAAAGGTTCAAGGGCCTAACTCCAACCGTGGTGATCAATTAATTCCAGAAGCCGCCGCTGAACAATGATAGAAAAGTCAAGGAGCTAGTGAGTCATTGTCCTGCCTCCCCAGCCCCCTAGCTGCTCTTGTGGTAAGAAGCAGCTGGGTTGATCTCTTTGTGGTATTATCCAAACTAGAAAGACATTAAAAATTCCGTTAAATTTTCATACCCTTTTAGCTGTTGAAGTGTACAATCTATTTCAGAAAAAAAAAGAAAGACCTGATACATTTTCCCGACTCCCTCCTTACTTCAGGGACTCCTTAAGGGACCAGGTAATGATTTTAAGATGGAAATGAATGCTTTATGTTTGGCTTCTATTCCCTCCCACCCCCACCTTTTGACCAAAGACCATGGCATTTGTTTTTAAATGGAAAGTACCATCCATGGATTCATGCTGTGCTCCTGTGGTGGATTTGATATAGAGTTATTGTTTATAGAAAGGTCTTGTTAACTCAGAGATTTTTTCTTTTTTTTTGGGGGGGGGGGAAGGGATGAGGAAGTGGAGAAGAAATGGAGAAGAATAATTCTTCCTTCCTAAACCTGCAAAGAGCCTGTATTGAGCAGCCAACATTTCAAAACAAAGGATGATGTTTGTAAAACAGCTTTAAATGAATGCTAAACATTGCCATTAGCACTATAATTATTGTGGTAAAAGGCAGATGGATAGCACTGGATAGAGTTCTGGGACTGGAGTCATGAAGACTCATCTCCCTGAGTTCAAATCTGGCTTCAGAGCCTTAGCTATGTGATCTTGGGCAAGTTACATCTGTAAAATGAACTGAAGTAGAAAATGGTAAATCACTCTAATATCTTTTCCAAATGTGACTGAAATGACTGAGAGAAAGCCAAATAAGCAAAAATTGTTATAAACAAATAACTGTCAAGTATATGAACTTGTTGCCTGAAATCTGCTACTCTTTCCCCTCAGGAGAGAAGGGGCTGGATGTGAAAGAGAGTGTCAAGGCAGAATTCATAGGATGTGACATTTGATTGGGTATTAGGGGAAGGGGAGAAACAAAGAGATGGATTCTATAGTGGATGGAGGACTGATACTTGAGTCTGGCTCCTCATTAACTGCTTGATTCTGGACAAATATCCTCCTTTTTGCCTCAGTTTCCTCATCTGTAAAATGAAGGCGTTTGCTTCTATGTTTTCTAAAATCTTCCCAACTCTAAATCTATATTCTCACAAAGGCTAATTTGATGGTTGAGAGCTTGAATGACTAGATTAATGGTGATCCCTTTAAAAGAAATAGAGAATTTCGAAGGGGGATGGTTTTAAAGGGAAAAAGATGAGTTCCAGGTTGATGCCCAGGATGATAAGTGGGCCCATCATGTCACATAGCAAGGCTCTGTTTTATATAGATAATTGACAGGGAAAAGGGAGACTGTCTGAAGATTGAAAAGACTGTCTGAAGATTGAAAACCAAATATACGGGCAGTTTGACCCTGTGATCCTACCCCATACTTAACAGCTAATCTATGAGTTTTCTTCAGGCCATGTCATCACATTAGCAAAGCACTAACTAAAACAGAAGTCAATTCTTGGTGCAGGGGAAGTGGAATGGGAGGAGCCCATCACTCTGACCAGAAAAAGCAGGGTGTAGTGTAAAGAACAATGGAGTCCAATCTATTTTAGTGAAAAAAAAAATAAAAACTAACTTGGATTCTAATTAGGACTCTGCCACTTATTATATGTATAACCTTAGGAAATAATACATGTTATCATGCTATTGTTCTTTTACATTTGGTATTCTGTGGCCTCTTTTATAATAGGATAAAATTAATATTCTTTGTAGGTGAATAAAAGTATGAGAATGTCAGCTCATGTTTGGAGAGTCTCCTGTCGGCTCACTGAAAGCATCTTTGGGACGACTCTGGAGGCTCACTAGACAACACAATTAATGTGTGCCCTGTCCTGTTCCCGGACTATTTGCATTTTTTTCCTATCAGGAAAGCCTTTTCTTCCGTGGCTTTTGGAAATCAGAATTATTCTATAGGGTAACACTGATTCAAAAACATAATTCTAAATTTTTTAAATAAATTAATGTTGTATCTTGGATATCTGAGGCCCAAATTGCTTCTATGCTAAAACTCTGATTCAACTAAAGTTTATTGATAGAATTCTCAAAAATACTTTTGGGAACTGTGTTGTAATATAGAAATTTTATATCTCTGAGTTTAATGAAGGAGAGAGAGACTTTTGCTATAGTATTCTTGTTATATGATCATGTCTTTATATTCTGGAGATGCTAAATTTTTGTACCATACAGTAATATGCTGCACAATTTCTATTGTTTCATTGCATAACTTTTACTGATTAAATCCAAACTCTTTAAAAATAACCTTTCTAAAACTTTTGGTGATAATGACCTTATCCTCAATTACTATCAAAAACTATATGAAAGGGAAAGAAGGAACAAAGGGAGGAAAGAAGAAAAGAAGGAAGGAAAGAAGGTAGGAAGAAAGAGGAGGGAAGGAAAGGAGAAAGAGAGTGAGGGAGAGAGAGAGAAGGAAGGGAATGATATTGTTTATAATGTTATTGTGTTTTTCAAAATTTTCATGAAGTTGAGCTAGAAATAGTCCAGGGACAAACTATCATATGGCCATTATTATTTTATATGTAATGTTCTCCAGAATATTATACAGCAAGTCTAATAACTGCTTCTTATAATTAAATTCAAGTATTAGACTGTAAGAAAATCATCTGTGGTCGCAAAGCAAGCATCTTTGGTACAATTCCAATAGTAGAAAAGATTATGGGAATGATATATACCTTATTCTATCCTCACATTAATTCCAACTGCTACGCTAAATCTCTCTATTTTGAGAGTTTTTTGTTTCATGTAGCTTAGAGACTGACTATTTGAGATAACAAGATCTATTTGAAATGATGTTTTTATGCATAAATATTAAGTTTAATCAATTGTCTGCAAAAACAACAGCTGTGAAAATGGCCTTAGTCTAACATAATTTACTGAATGAATTCTTTAGAATATTTGCCATTTGCTCTTATATTTGAATTTGGTGTTACATGTGAATATTACTATATATCAATCCCTAAAAGACAGAATTTCTGAAGAGCAATTCTCACCTACAGGGCATTTCTTGCTAGTCAGCAGTAGCTAAATTGTTATATTTTTTGGTAATATGTTATCCAGCTTCTGTTTCCTTGAGTGATCTATACTGATCACTAAATTCCAGCTCCTTAAGCAGTAATAAATATCCTCATTCTTTTCTGCTTCCATTTTTGGCTCTCTGGAATTCTTTTCTCACCATTCTCCACTGTCCTTCTTTCCTTGTAATATTCATCTGCCCCCGTAACTCCTTCATCTGATTGGTTAATTCCCTTTGGAAACTCCATTTTAAGGAAATGTCTAGGCTAAACATGTTCACTCATTTCCTGGGTCTGTTCCTTACTATCTGGACTTCTTTTTTTCCCCTTGCTTCCTTCCTCTCAATTTTGCAACTCTCTTTTTTTATGCTATCTTTTCCCATTGTAATCTAAGCTTCTTGAGGACCAGCGACTTTTTTTACTTATATTTGTATTCCTAGTGCTTAGCATAGTGCCTAGCCCTTGGATAGTATTCAACAAACGCTTCTTGTTAATTGAGTAACTCATCCCTTTGGTCATCACTTCTTTGTCACCCAAAGGTGTGTACAGACTTTTGAACACATATCATTGACTGAGTCCATATTGATGTTGCCCATGATAGACCTTTTGATCCCATTCTAGAATCTTGTTGTTTTATAGGATTTATATATAAATAAACCACTTTCAGTTAAACTGCATGGATTCAATGCTCTTTACCTATTGTCATTCTTTGCTATTTCTCAGTGAAGTGATGTCTGTTTATTTCAAAATGTCTCTCTGTAAGTTTCTGACTTTTTGATCATGTGCACTAAGCATGTCTGTGTGTCTCTTTCCTCCTTTTTTGTTGACTCATTTTACCACTCTCTTGGGAGGATCGACCCTGAGTCTACTTAAAATTGCATTTGTTTTTATTGAGATATTTTATTGGGATATCAGGGGGAGTGGAGAGAAATAGGAAATTTTAAGAAGATAAGGTACTTGCCCTCAAAAATATCAAAATCTCAAATTCGTCAGTATTTCAATGAATCTAAATACATGATCTCCTCAAAGTGGTTACTCTCTCCTATGAGACAGATCTCAAGCCATCCCCAACCTTTTCAGCCATTACAATTCTTGGTCATGTCCTCCAGTTTAATAAATCCTCTCCCTTTTCCTTCTCAGTTATCCTAACTGTCCTTGTCCTTGAGTTTGAGATGATCAATCCACTGCCAATCCAGAACCCGTCATTTTTCATTTGTAGATTGTCATTGGAGGAAGTTGAATGATTTCCTTGAATGAGATTGGGTAGTTATCAATCGGCCACTGGTCACACTCACTACCTGATGGACTTGTCTCCTTTCAGTCAAATATCTCTGAGGAAATCTTTTGTCAACAATTTTCCTGCACATTCTTTATTACTTGATGCCTACTGTATTTACTGCCACCATGTTTTAGTCCACTGCACTTCCTCCAGAAACAATTCCAATTCTTAAGACATTACAGTATGCCATTTATTGTAGCCAAAACAAGGTCACTGAATCATAAATTTAGAACTGGGAAGAATTTCTAAGGTTACCTAGTTCAATACCTCCATTTTCTAGAGGCGGACACAGAAAGCCACAGAGAAGAAGGGATATGATGTGGTTCACATGGTACATTCCAAAAGTGTGTATATTGTTGTTCTCATAATCTCAAGGTGATTTGACTCTTATGTGGAAGAATAAAAATTTGAACACAGATCTTCTATACCCTTCATTGTCCTTTCAGGATTCTGCTACCATAGTTGAACCATATGGTGCATTTTGTTCAATTCAATTTCTTATTCAGTCTCTAATGCTTGAATGAATATGCCGATTTCTTCACCTGTAGTCAGACAGATGTATTTGTGTAAACTTCAATAGTTAGCTTATTTAAACTGTTGAAAAATCACCATCTGATTTAAAGAATTCATTTTCGCAGCCCACTGGGTTCTAGCTAAATCCTTCCATCACCACCCATTGGCCATTAGCATTGATTTCCCCTTGCTTTCGTCAGCATAGCTATAAAACTGTGGGAAGAACAGGGAATCTCTGAAAACCAGATGTTGCCTGTGAGATCTGCCCTCCTGGGTAAACGGAACCATTCAGAGAGCTGAGTTTATAGACATGCATCATCAGGGGGTTACAGGTCTGTAAAGTCGCTTATTACATTTATTGAGATTCTTACCATGATCACCAGCTGAGTCCTTTCTTTTCATGTCCTTAGGTCCTTTTAGAACTATTTAAAAAAATACCCTCATGCCAGAACTTACTGTGAGTCCATTCAGGAAGATATTTGCAGGGAGGTTTTCATTGCAAGATATGGATTGCATGAAGTCTGGGTCCCCAGACAATGTACTGTTGCCTGTATAAATACTGGATAGAAAAATGCATTTGCATTGTAAACACTTCACTGTGGATGCAGAATGTCCATTTCCCACATCCACATCCCCCATAAAGGATTCATTGAATATTAAAATAGGTTTTCAAGCCTAGGACTTTAGTAGTAACAGAAAGATAATCAAGCAACAAACATTTATTAATCACTTACTATATACTGGACACTGTATACTGGAAAAGAAAAAGAGGTAAAAGAGAGTCCTTTCCCTTAGTCAGAAACTCAAATTCATGTCTATTCCATTTCCCACTAATTAGGAGAGTCTGAGATTTAGTACAATCCCACAAATCATTATTAAGTGACATTTAGTTATAAGATACTATACTAGGCATCAGGGGGAGTAGAGAGAAATAGGGAATTTTAAGAAGATAAGGTACTTGCTCTCAAGAACACCAAAATCTCAAATCCTTCAGTATTTCAATGAATCTAAATACATAATCTCAAAGTGGTTACTCTCTCCAATGACACAGATCTCAAGCCATCCCCAGCCTTCTCAGCCATTACAATTCTTGGTCACGTCCTCCAGTTCAATAAATTTTCTCCCTTTTCCTTCTCAGTTATGCCAATTGTCCTTGTCCTTGGATTTGAGATGATCAACCCACTGCCAATCCAGAATCGGTCATTTTTTCATTTGTAGATTGTCATTGGAGGAAGTCGAATGATTTCTTTGAATGAGATTGGGTAGTTACCAACTGGCCATTGGTCACACTTGTCTCCTTTCAGTCAAATATCTCCGAGGAAATCTTTTGTCAACAACTTCCTTGCACATTCTTTATTAGTTGCTGCCTACTGTATTTACTACCACCATGTTTTAGTCCATTGCACTTCCTCCACAAACAATTCCAATTCTAAAGACATTACAGTATGCCATTCATTGTAGCCACAACAAGGTCACTGAATCATAGATCTAGAACTGAGAAGGATTTCTAAGGTCACCTAGTTCAATACTCTCATTTTCTAGAGGCGTACACAGAAAGCCACAGAGAAGAAGGGATATTTAATATTGTCCAGCAGTAAGAAACAGAAGTGGAAATAAACTCAGGTCCTCCAGCTTCAAGGCAAAGGCTGTGTTGACTTTATTTGGTCAGTGTTTCATTGGTCCCTTTGATTTTTCTCTTTTCTAGTTTTTATCATAAGGATTGGGTTTTTGGAAGTTTGGGGAAAGGGATGGAAGTGAGGTTGATGCCAAATATCAATAAAATTCCTTCTAAAGGTACCCTTTTGCTTTATTAAAGCCAAATGATTCTTTAAAACAATCAGTGAAGTGTGCATTCTCTCTATATTTCCAGTGGGTCACTATAAAGATAATATGTACTCTCACATATTCCATGTAAGAGCCTGTCTTGTTCATCCCCATAATTTCATCAGGAATACACTCAATGAATGTGCTAGACATGTAAGTTGGTAGTTATTAAAATGTTGATTACTTTTATTGATGAAAAAAATAAGGGTTGTGGTTTTTGCCACCAAACATTTGGTAATCATCTCCTCTTTCAAATAGTCTGAAAATTGATGCCTTAATATTGTGTCATCTTCATCATAAATCCTCTCTTTGTGTAAAACATGTCCCCAACATCTTAGCATAGTTTTAAGCTTTAATAGACTTTTGGAACATCCTGTTCTTAGTCTGGTGTGGTTGATTTTCCCATCTTTGTTTTCTACAGTGACATTTTTATGTGTCTTTGATGTCATTGATGATGATGGCATTGTTTTTAAAATTTTGACAAACCTTTGCCTGATGGGGAGTTAGGTAGTACCCTGAATAGAGAGTTGGATCTGAAGTCAGGAAGGCCTGGAGGTGAGCCAAATAGTACCCTGAATAGAGAGCTGGGTCTGGAGTCAGGAAGATCTGGGGGAGCTAGGTAGTGCTCTGGATAGAGAGCTGGATATGGAGTTAGAAAGAACTGAGGGAGCTAGGTAGTTCCCTGGATAAAGATCTGGATATGGAGTCAGGAAGACTGAGTTCCAAATAGGTTTTAGATTTTAGTAACTGTCTGACTCTGGGTAATTCACTTACCATCTGTCTGTCTCAATTTCCTCATTTGTGAAATAGTGATAATAACATCAATCTGCCACAGTCATTGTGAGGATCAAATGATAACGTTTACAAAGGGTTTTACAGATCTTATAATATTATAAAAGTATTGTTATTATCTATTTATGAGAAGCATAATAGTATGGCTAGTATAGACAAAAGACTTCTTGAAATTCTGCTTCATGTATTTCTCTGTGGAAAAATGGACAAATTACTTAAAACTATAGTCTTGATGCCCTCATCTGTGAAATGGGAATAATTATATCACTTACCTCATAGGATTATGAGATTTAAACAAGAAGATATGTATAAAGAAATCTGCAAAAAAGTTATATAAATATCATCTATTATAATTATTCTAGTCTTATAATTATGTCCTCTTGGAATGGTCTGGTTTAATTGGGTTTTCAAACAATTTTTTTAAAATAAACTTATTTTTCCCTTCACTTCCTACTGTTTTCTGAGATATTGCTTTTAATCTTCTACCATCTTTCCATTTAGGACTTTGTAAATGTGCTTACGTTCTAAATTGTTTATCCTTGTCCAGTGCATCTTTATGCTTGGCAAAAAGGTTGAGTATTTGTTGGCTGAAGTGATATGGAAGCCTTATCACTGCCATGATTCTATTTATTTTGGTCAAATTTCTGATAGAATGTAAGTTCTCCAAGGTCAGGGACTTGTTTAATCTTTGTCTTCATATTAGCAGTGCCAATGGTCCCCAGCACACAAACTGACAGTTAAAATGCTTGTTGATTGATTGTAGGGCATGAAGATAGATATTGTCAGTTTCAACCATTTTGTTTTTCTCCAACTCTGTAGCATCAAGACCTCATTAAGAAAGTTCTGAGTTAGGCAGTTACAGCTTCTCATTTTTATCATTTTCCCTTATTATCCATTTTTATTTTTGCTTTACAGAGTCTATTATCAGATAGTACAAAGATAAATGATTAAAAATGACACACCCACCAGTCACCAATCTTTTCTTACCCATTAAAATATAATGTTTCACTTTCTGTGATGTCATTCATTGCTCAGAATATGCAGTGCCTAAATATCTGAAAAAAAATGATCATGATATACAGGTTTTTTAGCATCTCTTTTTTTCATACTCTTTGACCATGTTTCCCCATACATTTTCATCAAGTTTTCCTATATTCACTATTGCATCAAAGTTATAGAGTATTAATGTCAATTCATATAATTTGAAATATCTTTTCTTTTTTTCGTTTTGTTTTCTTTTTTTGTGAGGCAATTGAGGTAGAATGAACTTTTCAGAGTCACACAGTTAGGAAGTGTTAAGTGTTTGAGACTGGATTTGAACTCAGATCCTCCTGACTCTAGGGTCAGTGATCTATCCATTGTGCCATCTATCTATTCCTGGAGTATCTTTTCAAGTGCTTCATAGAATTCCTTTTTTGTTATTGTAGTTCAGTGGTTTCAATTGTGTCCAACTCTTTGTAACCTCATTTTGTAGAAGTAGGATTTGGAGTTTCCTGGAAAGAGTGATATGAATACACAGAGACCTCATCCACCAGCTTGTGTTTTACAAATAAAACTATATAAATATGTTATATTCATAAAGTATATAAAGATATGTTATATTTACATGTAAATATAATATATAAATATATATACATGTGTGTATATGCATGTATATGTGTTTATATATATCTATATGTATCTCTCTATATATCTATATAAATATCTTTATAAATATCCACATCCATCCATCCATCTATCCATCCATCCATCTATTTATCCATCCATCTATCTATCTATCTATCTATCTAGAAATACCAGTAAGGAACAATACAAAATCTTCACTCAAATCTCCAGGAATATCAGGAGGGCTAAAGATTGGTGAGTCACATTTGAAAGCAAAGCTAATGATGACAAACTAAAGGGTCTGGAAGAGGGTTAAAGTTTTATGTGATCAACACTTAGAAAATGAGATAATGATAATTAAGATGAGATGATGATAATTAATGACAGAGAAAACTCTGCTTGGTTCTTAGAATTCATTTTTCTGTTTCCTCTGCCAAGGAGAATGACTCCTGTACTGGTGGTGACATAAGAAAATGACTAATTGGGAATTGATACCCAAAATGAGTAAGGAGGTAGTGAGAACACCTTTAATTGTCCTTCATCATTCCAGTAACCAGGATCATATGAACTGTATCTTTGGGTACTTAAAGAACTGCTGGAGATCATATTTAAAAGAATGAGAGAGTGAAGAATGTCATGTCATTGGGGAAAGGCAATCAATTGCATTTTTTAAGACAAGTATGAAAATTAGGAAGAGAATCTACACTTTCTCTAACAATTTAGTTTACTTTATAAACATCTTTAGTAGAAAAAGAAACCCTGGAAACCAAGCTCAATCAAACAGCAAACATTTGCTAAGTTCCTACTGTATAGCAAGCACTATGCTAGACATTAGAGATACAGATTAAAAGAAGAAAGAACTCCTAATGTCAAGAAATTCACATTTTATCAGGAGTAATAACTTGTATGGAATTGAGTAAGGAATAAAAATCAAAGTGAACCTAGGTAGTTAAATAGATACTGACATAAGGAACTAATTGTTGGGGGGCTCAGGAAGGAACAAAAACTAAATAAATTAATTAATAAACCTTTTTCATCAAAAATGATGCTTGAGCTGAATTTTGAAGGAAGAAGTACATGTTATTGTATTCCAGGCTTTAGGGCAATCCATTGTCAATAACTTATCTTTTTAATAATGCTTTTAGACATTTTACATTTGATTTTTCATTTGATTCTCACAATAGTCTTGGAAGATTCTCCCTATTCCTATCCTTAATTTATTGATGGGAGCTCTGAGGCTCTTGGAAATCACACAACTTGCCCAGGACAACACAACCAGTAAATGTTGAGGGAAAATTCAGGTAGACATTTTTTTCATTTACTCCAGTCTCACATGGAGAGCTGGTCTTCCTTCTACATTCTTTCAAGACCATCTCATTCAGACATCTCTCCCGGCTATTGTCCCAAATCTCTCATCTTCAGCTTTTCCCTATATTTTGACTTTTACCCTGCTTCCTGTAAATGCTCCAAAGTTTTCTCCATTTCAAAACAAAACAAAACTTGCTTGGTCTGACTGTTCCTGCCAGCTACTTAACTACTGTTCTATACCTCTCCTTCATAGCTGTGATGTTTGAGAGAGCAGCTCCACTAGCAGCTCTACTTTCTCCTTTCTTTTCATTCTCTTCTAAACCTTCTCTATTGTGGCTCCATCATCCAATAATTTCATCATTTGACTGAAGCTGTCCCTCTCCAGAGTTATTAATGGTTTCTTATTTGACAAATCAAATGGCCTTTTCTCAAGTCTCTTTACAACATTTGACTCGTTGATCAGCTTCTATATATTTTCTCTTCTCTGGGCTTTCACTCTTATTCTTCCTAGATCTCTTCCTTGCCGTCTGACTGCTTCTACTCGGTATCTTTCACTACTTTTTAATCCAGACATTCCCATTAGCATTGGACATTCCTTAAGGTTCTGTTTAATCGGGGGCGGAGCCAAGATGGCGGAGTGAAAAGGTGACTTTCTGCCTCTCCTCCGATCTTCTCTCAAATCAACAATAAAATAAGCCTCTGAACTGATCTTCAAGTCAACGAACTCAGAAATATTTGGGCACGGTTCTCTGGAGAACTTCATATCAGGTTAGTCGGACTCGGACAGAGAGATAAATAGACGACAACTGTGCAGGCCGGAAGTGAGGGTGGGACTCAGCTCGGCTCACCTTGGAAGAAATTCCAAACTCCAAACTCCAAATTCCAAACACCTGGAGTTTATCTGAGGCACTCGGGACACCCTGCCCTGATTGGGGACAGGTGTTCTGGCAGACTTGCCTTGTTTAAGGAGTAATTCGGACTTAGTCCTAGTCCCCACCGGCCCAGCACCTTAAGTCAACTCGCCGAAGTGCCCCAAGGCAAAGCGTCTTCAGCCAAGGTTTTTTTTTTTTTCCCCTACCTTAAAGAGATATCCACTCTGTCTAAAAAAAAAAAAATTGATGAAGAAGCAAAAGAGAGCTCTCACCATAGACAGCTTTTATCAAGGCAAAGAAACGACCTCAGATACAGAGGTTTCTTTAGACAAAAATCCAGAAAAAAACAGCCACGACCATCACTGGTCCCTGTTTCAAAAGGCCTTTCTGGAAGATTGCATAAAGAACCTCAAAAGAGAGCTGGAGGATAAATGGGAAAATAAATTGAAATCAGTGCAAGAAGGATACAGTATCTTGCAAGAAGGATATGATGCTCTGCAAAAGAGATATGAAAAAGACACCAATTTATTAAAAAATAAAATTAGTGAAGTGGAAAAAGAGTGCAGTGAACAAATTGGCCAGTTACAAAAGGAACTTAAAAAGGTAACTGAAGAAAACAACACTTTAAAAATAAGAATTGAACAAATGCAAGTGAATGACTCACTAAGACTTGAAGAATCAGTCAAACAAAAACAAAAAAATGAAAAATTAGAAGAAAATATGAAATATCTCCTAGGAAAAACAACTGACTTAGAAAATAGATCTAGGAGAGACAATATAAGGATTATTGGACTTCCTGAAAGCCATGATCAAAAAAAGAATCTGGACACTATCTTCCAGGAAATCCTGAAAGAAAACTGCCCTGACATTGTAGAATCAAAGGGCAAGATCGCCATTGAAAGAATTCACCGATCACCTCCTGAAAGAGACCCCAAAATTAAAACCCCAAGGAATATCGTGGCTAAATTTCAGGACTATAGCACCAAGGAACAGATTCTGCTAGCAGCTAGAAAGAAACAATTCAAATACCGAGGATCAATAATTAGAATCTGTCAGGATCTGTCAGCTTCCACACTGAATGATCGAAGGGCCTGGAACCAGATATTCCGAAGGGCAAAGGAACTTGGATTACAGCCAAGAATAACCTATCCAGCTAGAATGAGCATTATCCTCCAGGGAAGAAGATGGTCATTCAATGATATAGGTGAATTTCACCTATTTCTAATGAAAAGACCGGATCTGAACAAAAAATTCGACACCCAAACACAGAACTCAAGAGATGCATAAAAAGGTAAAAAGGAAAGGACTCTTGAGAACTTTATTTTTACTAGGGGGATACTCAAAGTTTGGGGGTATAATTAACTAAATATTAGTTTGATAATATGAAAAAGAGAACTAGAGGGGAAAAGGTTGTCATACTGGGGAAAAGAGGGAAAAAGTGGTAAAATAAGATCTAAAAAAAAAAAGGAGGTAAAAACAAGGTAAAATCACTTGAAGAGGCAAAGAAAACCTAATATAATTGAGAGAAAGAGGGGAGGGAGACGAGCACTGTGTAAATCTTACTCTCATCAGGTTGGGCTCTAAAAGTGTATATCAGACATTCGATTTCACATAGAAACTTGTCTGTTGCTAGAGGGAAGTGGGAGGGAAAGGAGGAAAAGTAAGGGACAAACTAATAGAAGGGAAAATAGAAGAATCAGGGGAAAGGAGTAAAAACAGGAGGAGGGGATCTAAAGGGTGGAGTATTGTTTGGGGGAGGGGGTCATCAAAAGCAAAGTACTGAGGAGGGGGGAAGGGAGAAAGGGGAAAGGAAAGGGGAGTATTGTTTGGGGGAGGGGTCATCAAAAGCAAAGTACTGAGGTGGGGGGAAGGGAGAAAGGGGAAAGGAAAGGGGAAAACATAACTTGGGTAAATAAGATGGCAGGAAATAAAGAATTAGTTATTCTATCTGTGAATGTAAATGGGATGAACTCTCCCATAAAGCGGAAGCGGATATCAGACTGGATTAAAAACCAGAATCCCACAATATGTTGTCTACAAGAAACACATCTAAAACATAGTGACACATATAGGATGAAGGTAAAAGGCTGGAGCAGGACCTATTATGCTTCAGGTGAACAAAAAAAAAGCAGGGGTAGCAATCCTTATCTCAGATCAAGTAAAAGCCAAGATAGATCTAATCAAAAGAGATAAGGAAGGAAACTATATTTTATTAAAGGGTACCATAGATAATGTAGCAATATCTATACTAAATATATATGCACCAAGTGCAATAGCACACAAATTCCTAGGGGAGAAATTAAGAGAGATGCAAGAAGAAATAGACAGCCAAACGATACTAGTGGGGGATCTCAACCTTGCTCTCTCAGAATTAGATAAATCAAACTACAAAATAAATAAGAAAGAAACTAGGGAGATAAACCAATTGTTAGAAAAGTTAGGTATGATAGATCTATGGAGAAAGTTGAATGGAGACAGTAGAGAGTTTACTTTTTTCTCAGCAGTCCATGGAACCTATACAAAAATTGACCATGTATTAGGGCATAAAAACCTTAAAATCAAATGCAGAAAGGCAGAAATAGTAAATGCATCCTTTTCAGATCATGATGCAATAAAAATCACATGCAATATAAGGCCAGGAGAAAATAAACCAAAAGGTAATTGGAAATTAAATAATCTAATCCTGAAGAATGAATGGGTGAAAGAGCAAATCATAGACACAATCAATAATTTCATCCAGGAGAATGACAATAAGGAGACAACATACCAAAATTTGTGGGATTCGGCCAAAGCGGTTTTAAGGG
>JAJPUD010000063.1:762814-793855 GCA_023553655.1 Myrmecobius fasciatus
AGAAATTAGGGCTTGACCCATACCTAACACCACATACCAAGATAAGATCTAAATGGGTTCATGATCTAGATATAAAGAGGGACTTTGTAAGCAAGTTAGAGGAACGTAATATAGTTTATCTCTCAGACCTCTGGAGGTGGAACAAATTTATGTCCAAAGAAGACTTGGAACTCCTAATTGAACACCAGATGGATAATTTTGACTATATTAAGTTAAAAAGTTTCTGTACAAACAAAACAAATGCAGACAAGATTAGGAGGGAAGCATCTAATTGGGAAACCATCTTTACATTCAATGGTTCTGATAAAGGCCTCATTTCTAAAATATATAGAGAATTGTCTCATATATATAAGAATTCAAGCCACTCTTCAATAGATAAATGGTCAAGGGATATGAACAGACAATTTTCAGATGATGAAATTAAAACCATCTCTAGTCATATGAAAAGTTGCTCCAAATCACTATTGATCAGAGAAATGCAAATTAAGACAACTCTGAGATACCACTACACACCTGTCAGATTGGCTAAAATGACAGGAAAAGATAACGATGAATGTTGGAGGGGATGTGGGAGGGCTGGGACACTAATACATTGTTGGTGGAACTGTGAACGGATCCAACCATTCTGGAGAGCAATTTGGAGCTATGCTCAAAAAGTTGTCAAACTGTGCATACCCTTTGACCCAGCAGTGTTTCTACTGGGCCTATATCCCAAAGAGATCTTAGAGGAGGGAAAGGGACCCACATGTGCAAAAATGTTTGTGGCAGCCCTTTTTGTAGTGGCTAGAAACTGGAAACTGAAGGGATGCCCATCAATTGGAGAGTGGCTGAATAAATTATGGTATATGAATGTTATGGAATATTATTGTTCTGTAAGAAACGACCAGCAGGACGATTTCAGAGAGGCCTGGAGAGACTTGCATGAACTGATGCTGAGTGAAACGAGCAGAACCAGGAGATCATCATGCACAGCAACAACAGTATTACATGATGATCAATTCTGACGGACATGGCTCTCTGCAATAAAGAATTGTCTCAAACCAGTTCCAGTTATTCACTGAAGAAAACCATATAAACCCAGAAAGAGGGACATGAAATATGGGCCACAACTTAACATTTTCATGATCTCTATTGACATTTGCTTGCATTGTGTTGCCTTTCTCTGATTCTTTTTTTTTTCTTGTAGATAGGATTTTTCTTGCATAACTTCTCAAGCATTTCAACATTATTAACATGTAGTGGACTTCCTGCCATCTGGGGGAGGGGAGGGGACTAGGGGTAAAATTTGTATTGGAAAGCTTTGTAAAGATCAAGGTTGGGGAACTCCCCATACATATGTTATACAAATAAAAAGCTTAAATAAAAAAAAAAGGTTCTGTTTAATCTCCCTCTCTATGTTTTATTTGATGATATCATCAGCTCCCATCAATTTAATTATCACCTCTGTGCAAATGATCCAGCCGCAATCCCATTACTTAGCTCACCACCTCATGGTAACTCTGGCATTGCCAAATCTTGTCATTTTGAGGATCACTCTATTGGATGTAAATATCCTCTCTTTTTTAACTCATGACAGCTTTTACTTCATGCAGTCCTTTATGACGTGGTGCCTGGATGATTACCTTAATCCTCTAAAAGCACTAGCCACCTCAGTTCTCTTTCTTCTCCACTCAGATCCCATAACGTCTACATACTTTACCTCCATTTTTATGGGACATACACCTGATTATTTCTTTATGCTTGTCCAGTGAATTCCAGTGGTTCCCTCTTACTCCCGAATCAAACATTAAACTGTTTAGCATTGAGAGCTCTTCATGGCCTTTCTGGTGCCTTTTATCTTTTCAGTATTCTCAAACCCCTCCACATATCCTATAATTAAGCTATGCTTTCTACTATTTCTAAGCCTTTCTATTGTCTCTATGCCCACCCAGGAAGCTCTGACCTCTGTTTTCCATTTCTTCACTTTCCCAGCTTCCTTTAAGGTTCAGTTCAAATCTCAATTTCTAAAGGAGGCTTCTCCAATCTTGCAACTACTAGTACCTTCTTTTCTGAGATTACCTTTCTTCTAATCTAGACATTCACACAGATATAAATAGATAGAAGATAGATAGATAGATAGATAGATAGATAGATAGATAGATAGATAGATAGATAGAAGGAAGAATGGGTAATAGATAAATGACAGATAGTTAGGTGTAAATGGTTGGTTGGATGGATGAATAGATAACAGACAGATAGATAGAATGATGGATGAGAGAGGATAGATAGGGGATAGATAGATGGATGGATCAGTGATGGTTGGATGGAAGGATAGCTCAATAAACAGAAGGATGAATGATATACAAATGATGGAAAGCTATATAGATAGTAGATGGATGAATAGATGGATAGAAGGATAGATAGAAGAATGGATGAGAGATAAATGATAGAGAGATAATTATTATGGTTATAATTAATTCCACATTAGCTCCTTGACTGAAGGAACCGTATTTCCTTTCCTTGCATCTTCAGTGTATAGCACATTACTTGGTACTGAGTAGGTACTTGTCATTCAGTCAATAATTGTTTTTCCTGTTTCTAGTTTCAGTACTCTAACTACTATATGAAGCTACTATATACACCTCTGTGTGTAAAAGCATACTGATGGGAGATGGATTATTACATATAAGCAAGAGAGAAAAGGCCATTTATAAAGTGCGAGGAAGGATCAATGTCTAATAAGCCTGGAAAGACGGATTGAGTGCAAGAATGTGAAAGGCTTTAAAAGCCAAGGAGAGGAGCTTATAGTTTATTCTTAAAGGTCTTAACCTTGCTGTCTTTGGGCCCAGAGGGCAGACTCAAGAGCAGTGAATGAAAATTGAAAAATATCAATTTACGCTTCATGTCAGCTAGACCCAATTTCTTAATAGTTCAATCTGCTAAATCTGTTAAAACCAGAGTTCACCAAAACATTTGATAGTTTTCATCATTCTAACCTTGTGCACAAGAGAATTGTTGGATGGTAGACTGTAATATGGAGTACATTTCAAAGTGATTGATGGACTATAAATAATATTTCTATTTCCCTTGAGTCTACATATATTAGCTTCAAAAAGTCTCTTTCATCTGTCACCTCTTTTTACTTCTATTTTCACCTCCTTAATCAAGAACCTCATACATCCTCTCACCAGAATAATCACAAAAGTCTTAAAACTAGTCTCTGTCTCTCAATCTTTGTTTCTACAATTTATCCTTCATGTCATTCCTGTACTAGGTGCTGCTATTATATCATTCTCCATCTTTGTTTAGGGCAGGAGTCAAATGAACAAATTAATCAAAAAACCTATCCTACCTAAAACAAGTGCTAAATTGCAAATACTTCATATATTCATCAAGGTGAGACTATATCTAATTTCTCTGCTTGGTGCAAGGAAGGCCTGGCTACCTTCCTAAAAAAAGAGAGGAAGTGTCCTTGGGGAAAAGTAGGAGTTATTTCAGAACTGAAAAGATCTGAGCACCAAGAACGTAGGACAGATTTTATTGTGGAGAAAGATAAAAGGCATCATTCCTCATTCCCATGAGGAAAGATAAAAATCAAATATTACTAACTCCTAAATGATTTCATCTTATGATTTTTTTCATGTGAAATCAGATGCTATTGACTTCATCCCCCGTCACCCCCACTCCATCTCCTATTTTTTGAATCTCTTTTCCTGGAAATCTTTACCTGCCTTTTTTGAGTGATTTTTGGATGAGTCTCTAGTTCGTGTTTATGTCAAATGGATACTATTCGATGCAGCAGAAACTTTGTGAGCTTGTCAAGAATCATACATTTAGAGCTGGAGAAACCCTTGAGCTCATTTTATCAAGGCTTTTCATTTGACAGATGAGGAAATTGAGGCAAAGAGAGTACAATTGAAGAGACAACCATGGGATAGTTGGTACCTTTAGTACTTAATCACTCCATTCTGAGCCCTCCTAATCTGACCATCACTCAACATCCCAACTCTGAAATCTATTCACTTCAATCCCCAAAGAATCTCACCTGCCTGACAATGAACTCTTATCCCTTGCCATCAGGCCTGCCAAACCCTTCTATATTTGTTGTTTTCTCCAATTAGAATGCGAGTTTGTTGAGTTCAGGAACTACCTCATTTTTTTATTTGTATTCCCAGCACTTAGCACAATGCTAGGTCCACAGTAAGCCCAGTACGCATCCTTCCAATAATAGGATCTAGAAATGCATCTCCAAGGGCCATCTACTCCATCCTGCACATTTTACAGATAAGAAAACAAACCCAAAAAATTGAAGTGGCTTGTCCATGGTCAAATAGTATGTGATAGGGATGGAAGCCTTCATTTAAACCTTTCAGGTTTTTTTAAAACTTGTAATCTTAAATCAAAAAGTTGTTGTTTTTTAATACTTCTCATTATAATTTCTTCAGATTTTTAAACATGGTCCTTAAATACTATGCTATTGACTTTATCTCCCATATATTAAAAAAAGCTTCTCTAATCATAAACACATACTTTACCAATGTTTCACAATTGAGAAAAAGTAATTCTCTTTATTCTTAGGTTTTCTTGCTGTTGTATTTTTCCACCACTCTTGGTTAAATTTTAACTGCCTGCTTAGCATGAAAATAAAAATTCTAAACAAACAAATGCATGAATGAATAAATAATAAAGATTTTTACATTTTCCTTATTCAAAATGTGCTATGAGGGTGAGGACATGTTCTTTGAAGGTTAGTTTGACAATGTGAATTAGCATTTAGAATGTGCTTTAAATTTTGCAAAGCATTATATATATATATATATATATATATCATCAATTTTGATCCTCGCAACAATCTTGTGAGTTAGGGGCTATTATTCTTCTTATTTCACAGTTGAGGAAACTGAGTCACAGTGAGGTGAACTGATTTGCTCAGGGTCAGACAGCCAGTAATCATCTGGAGCAGGTTATGAACTCACATTTTCCAAGACGTGCAGACTAGTGCTCTATCTACTCTGTCACTTAGCTATCTAGAGCCCTTTGTGAAATGTGGCCATCCTCTTTGGGAAGATAGTCACATTTGGGGGAGATTTTAATACATTTTCCCTTGGCATAATGCAATGGTTTCCTGTTTGTTAAGACATAAGTCTTTTTTAATATTAAAATTATACTTAAAATACTCAAAAAGCTTCTGGTACACCAAATAGCTTTTTTGAAAAATCAATATTTCTATGATTTAAATGAATAAGACCCATCTGCATTGTATTTCTCTTAAAATAGAGACAGCTTTAAAGATTTAGGGAAAGTGCATTTGGCCAGTATATTCTCAATTTTATTGAATCCTTAAACATTTTGGGTCTCATGACAGAATCTTTCCTAAGTTTAGAAAGAGGTGGCTTTGGCTGTTCACATATCACTTAGGAACAACAAACAGAGCTAGAGGACCAATGGTCCAAGGACAGCTGACTCGAGGTCTCATCGATATATTGACTTCTAGTAGTTACTTCTTAGTGATCTGCCTTTTGCCATCCATTAGAAAATGCCCTGAACATACTTTGGTACTTTGGTAAGTCAATGTATGTGAGATGGCATAGTCAGCTCTCCTTTGCTTGAAGGCTGATTACTTGGTTTACCCCTTCTGATGCTTTCCCATATCATTGACTATCCTACTAAGGAAATAGTTTATTGGTTTCAAATATTGGTGAATGCTCCTCACCGTCAATCAATCAAATAATTGGTAAATACTTATTAATTACAAGGGCTTGTGTTAGAATCTCGGAAAACATGAACAAAGAATGAAATTATCTTGCTTCATAATGAGCTTACAGTCTAAGGAAGGAGATAGTAAAACATATGTAAATCTATTCAGCATAAATATAAAATTAATATATATATATATATATATATATATATGAGGGAAGGAAATTTGAAAGACTTTGGGATGGAAGGCATTATCAGGTGAAATGATCAGGAAAAGATTATTGATATTCAACATGCTCCTTAAAAGAAAGAAATGCTGATTAATTTGGTTTCAGAAGGATTCTGTGAGGTGGAGTTAAGGTATGAGTGCCTTGCTGGCCTGGGGCACAGTAAGGGCAAAAGTATATCGTGAGAAGATCCAAGGTCCCATGTGAGGAACAGACAGAAGGCCAGCTTGCCGATTCTAAAACAAGTGCTTGTACTTAATAAGTACTTACCAATTATTAGCATAATGAAGCAGGCAGGGATAGAATTGTCCAGTGAGAAGGGAAAGTAGTTTAGGAGCAGGAGGTAGAGGGCATTGAAAGCTAAACTCCAAACCTCATCCTCTCCATACCTCAGTGAATAAATTTATAAGTGAAGATTATGATGAGTCTCTTTAATTTTATCATGAAATTAAAATTAAGTTATCCTATAAGCTATCATCAGGCAGGGACTGAAAGCTTTTCCATATTGTTAGTGTTTAAACTAAACCACACTTTGCTGATGTACCTTAAACCCCAAAATTACTTCTATCTCAGTGAGATAACAGAGTAAAAAAACAATAACAAACTTAATTATGACAGTCTACCTCAATGCAGAACTTCAAAGGTTTTATAGCACTTTACAGCAAGGTCTCAATTCATACACATTCATATACATACACATATACATGTGTGTATTTTACTTATTGTACAATCGTTCAGTCACGTATGACTCTGCATGACCCCATGGACCATAGCATGCCAGGACCTGTTGTCTTCCACTATCTTTTAAAACACACAATATCATCAATCCATCTCCTCCCTTTTCCTTTTGCCTTCCATATTTCCCAACATCAGTCTCTTTTCCAATGAATCCCTTTTTCTCATTGTGTGGCCACAGTTTTTAAGCTTCAACTTCAGTAACTGATCCATTAATGAATAGTTTGAATTAATTTCTTTAAGTATTGACTCTTTGCTATCCAAGGATTCTCAAGTCTTCTCTAGCACGAGTGTTAGTAGTCAGTGCTCAACTTTTCTTACAGACCAAATGTCAGCCATACAGTGCTTATGGAAAAACCATAGCTTTGACAATATAAACCTTTGTCAGCAAAGTTATATCCCAGCATTTTAGTATGTTATCCAGATTTTCCTTAGCTTATCTTCCAAGGAGCAAGAATCTCTTAATTTTACCTCTATACTCACCATCTAAAGTGATCATTTAGCTCAAGAATAATAAAATTTGACACTGCTTCCTTTTCTTCTCCCTCTATTTGCCACGAAGTGATGGGACCAGTTGCTAAGAGATTAGTGTTTCTGAAGTAAAACTTCAAGTCAATTGTTATATCCTCCTCTTTCATCCTAATCAACAGGTAGATTTTAAAATTGAATTTGCTTTCTACCATTGCAGTACAATCATCTGCATATCTGAGATTGCTGATATTTATTCTGGCATCCTTAATTCTGACTTTTGATTTGTACAGCCTGACATTTTGTATGATGTGCTCTGAACGTAAATTAATTAAGGAGATATTGTATTCCCTTGTTAAACTTCTTGTTCAGTCTTCAATCAGTCATTCCGTGTTTGATTCTTACACTTACTTCTTGGCCCACATGTAGGTTCCTCAGAAGACAAGGTGATATGCTTTTTTAAGAGTCAGAAGAACTAGAGACCAAATTGCCAATATTCAATGAATTATTGAGAAAGCAAGGGACTCTCTAAAGACATTGTGTAGATCACAACAAAATATATCAAATCTTCAAAGATTCAGGAGTATCATATCCTAGTAATTCTTAGATTGCATATTGCTAAAATCTAGCTTTCAGAATCTTAGCCATATTTTTTATTAATACTTTTATTTGCAAAACATATGTATGGGTAATTCCTAAACATTACCCCTTACAAAGCTTTCTATTACAAATTTTCCCCCCTACTCCCCACCCCTCCCCTAGATAGCAGGATATCCACTACATGATAATTATGTTAGAATACTTAAATCGAATATATGTATAGTTATTGCCACACATCATTTTTTTGTTCAGGAGAAATCGTATCTATAAGAAAGAATAATCCGATAAAGGAAATACAATGCAAGCAAACATCAATAGAGAGCATGAAAATGTTATGTTGTGGTCCACTTTTCACATCCCTCTCTCTGGGTGTATATGGCCTTCTTCCCTGAACAATTGGAATTGGTTTGAAGCATTTCATTGTTGAAGAGAGTCATATCCCTTAGACCTGATCCTCATATAGTACTGTTGTTGCCGTGTACAACGATCTCCTGGTTCTGCTCACTTCATCAGCATCAGTTCATGCAATTCTCTCCAGGACTCTCTGAAATCGTCCTGCTGGTCGTTTCTTACAGAGCAATAATCTTCCATAACATTCATATACCATACTTTATTCAGCCACTCTCCAATTGATGGGCATCCATTCAGTTTCCAGCTTCTAGCCACTACAAAAAGAGCTGCCACAAACATTCTTGCACATGTGGGGCCCTTTTTTTCTTTTATGATTTCTTTGGGATATAAGCTCAGTAGAAACACTGCTGGGTCAAAGGGTATGCATAGTTTGATAACTTTTTGAGCATAGCTCCAAATTGCTCTCCAGAATGGTTGGATCAGTGTCCCACTCTTCCCATATCCCCTCCAACATTCATCGTTATCTTTTCCTGTCATTTTAGCCAGTCTGACAGGTGTGTAGTGGTACCTCAGAATTGTCTTAATTTGCATTTCTCTGATCAATAGTGATTTGGAGCACTTTTTCATATGATTATAAATAATTTTAATTTCCTCATCTGAAAATTGTCTGTTCATATCCTTTGACCATTTATCAATTGGAGAATGGCTTGAATTCTTATAAATGTGAGACAATTCTCTATATATCTTAGAGATGAGGCCTTTATCAGAACCCTTAAATGTAAAGATGATTTCCCAATTTGATGCTTCCCTCCTAATCTTGTCTGCATTAGTTTTGTTAGTACAGAAACTTTTTAACTTAATACAATCAAAATTATCTGTCTGATGTTCAATTAAGAGTTCCAGATCTTCTTTGGACATAAATTTATTCCATCTCCACAGGTCTGAGAGGGAAACTATCCTATGTTCCTCTAATTTGGTTATAATATCACTCTTTATATCTAGATCATGAACCCATTTAGATCTTATCTTTGTGTGCGGTGTTAGGTGTGGGTGCAGCCTTAATTTCTTCCACACTAGTTTCCAATTATCCCAGCAGTTTTTGCTGAATAGTGAGTACTTATCCCAAAAGCTGGGGTATTTGGGTTTATCAAACACTAAATTGCTAACGTTATTACCTAGCTTGTCCTGATATCCTATTCTATGCCACTGATCGACTGCTCTATTTCTCAGCCAGTACCAAATGGTTTTGATGACTGCTGCTTTATAATATAGATTTAGATCTGGTACAGCAAGGCCACTTTCATCTGCCTTTTTTTCATTAATCCCCTTGAAATCCTTGACCTTTTGTTCTTCCAAATGAACTTTGCTACTATTTTTTCTAGATCTGTAAAATAATTTCTTGGGAGTTTGATTGGTATGGCACTAAATAAGTAAATTAGTTTGGGTAGTATTGTCATTTTTATTATATTCGATCAGCCTACCCATGAGTATTTTAAGCATACTCTTGCTGTCATATGAAATGAACATTTGAACATTCCTTGACATTGCTTTTTTAAAGGATTGGGACATAAACTGATCTTTTCCAATCCATTGGATACTGTTTAATTTTCCAAATTTGCTGGCACATTGAGTGCAGCACTTTTAACAGCATCATGTTGGGTTTTTTGGGTTATTTTTTTTAAAGGATTTTAAATAATTTAGGGGAATTTCATCACCTACACTAGCCTTATTGTTTAGCAATGCTTCCTCAGGTTCACTTGATTTCATTTTCCAGGATTTCTAACTCTAGATCAATAAGTACACCATTTATATCTCTCTTGCTTAGTTCTTTTGTTTAATCTTGCCACCTTTCTTTTGTCTTCTGCTTCTAATAAGTCTCTACCATTTTTGTCTTTGATCATATCCATTTTCATGTGAAACATTCCCTTGATATGTTTAATTTTCTTGAAGAGATAGATCCCTTGTCTTTCCAATTCTGTTGTTTGATAATGAAGATATTATAAAATCTGCTTATCTTCCTTGCCATTCTCTGAAATTCTCTATTGAGTGTATCTTTCCTTTTTTTCCTTTCTTTCTTTCCTCATTTATTTGTAAATATTATACATCCATATTCATGTATATACATATATACCCTGCATATATACATTATATATATATATATATACAAATGTGTATATATACACAATTATAATATAATCCCTTTAAATTTTCATATACATATTCAAACATACTATTCTAAGTTGTATTTGTTTTAAATATAATATTAGCTCTAAATCAATGGGAATCTATAATCCATTGCTTTGTGGTTAAGTATTCTAATTGGAGCTCATATAATTTCTCCTAAATCCCACCCTCACAGACTAGTTTCACCTTTAAAGCAAAACTATATGCTCCTTTCAGAGTTCTAAGTGAACTTCCTGAGTAAATCCTAGGATGATTCTCTAGTGATATCAACTCCCAATGGGGTTCTTCTCCTTAAAATTATCCACTAAGAAACTGTCTAGGCCCAGGCTCTTTCTTTCCCTGTATGCTTCCTTCTCAAGGGTTTTAGGGGAATATGATGTTTTCAAGCCTTAAATTTTGGTTCTAACTTTAATTCTGACTCCAGTTTTAACTTGCTTGATATTTTATGGATTATTTTTAGGGAGTGGCCAAGTTTCTTCAGCCTTTCCATCTTCATATCTCTCACCCTCCAACTTCCCTGACTTTTTTTAAAGTACCAGCTAAAATCTCATCTTCTATAAGATACCTTTCCTGATTTACCTTAATTCTAGTGCTTTAATTCTGCTGATTATTTTTGATTTATCTCACCAATAGCTTGTTTGTACATAGTTTTTTTTTCATGTTATATATCCCTTTGGACAATGAAATATAAAGCTTTTCGATGCTTGTAGTCCCAGTCCTTAGTATGTAGAGGCACTTACTAGATATTTAATACTGATTTATTTATTTGCTAGTGATTAATTGATAGTAAATACATAACAAATGCCTTTTGACCAACTTTCTCTCATAGATCATAATATCCTGCATTAATAGCTAGAAGAAACCTCAGAAGTCATTTGATCCCAAATCTACTTTTTCTATTTGAGGAAACTGAAACCCAGGATCAGACAATTAGTAAGTGTTTAAACTGGTATTTGAACTCATTTCTTCCCAAGTCTAGTACTCTATTCACTATGCCAGATTGTCTTCCAAGAGTTAATCCCTCAACCCCACTCCAATAGAGGGATCCTAGAAACATGACAAGTCCTCTGACTCCTAAAGCAGAAAACGACTGTTCTACAGCTTATAGTTTTTTTTTTTTATTAAAGCTTTTTATTTGTTTAACATATGTATGGGTAGTTCCCCAGCATTGATCTTTACAAAGCTTTCCATTACAAATTTTACCCACAGTCCCCTTCCCTCCCCTAGATGACAGGAAGTCCACTACATGTTAATAATGTTGAAATACTTGACAAGTTGTGCAAGAAAAATCCTATCTACAAGAAAAAAAAATCAGAGAAAGGAAACACAATGCAAGCAAACCTCCATAGAGAGCATGAAAATGTTATGTTGCAGTCCATATTTCATATCCCTTTCTCTGGGTGTATATGGTTTTCTTCAGTGAACGATTGGAACTGGTTTGATATAATGCTTTGTTGCAGAGAGCCATGAACATCAGAATTGATCATCATGTAATATTATTGTTGCTGTGTGTAATGATTTCCTGGTTCTGCTCATTTCCCTCAGCATCAGTTCATGCAAGTCTCTCCAGGCCTCTCTGAAATCATCCTGCTGGTTGTTTCTTACAGAGCAATAATATTCCATAATATTCATATACCATAATTTATTCAGCCACTCTCCAATTGATGGGCATCCATTCATTTTCCAGTTTCTAGCCACTACAAAAAGGGCTGCCACAAACATTCTTGCACATATGGGGCCCTTTCCCTCCTCTAAGATCTCTTTGGAATATAGGCCCAGTAGAAACACTGCTGGGTCAAAGGGTATGCACAGTTTGATAACTTTTTGAGCATAGCTCCAAATTGCTCTCCAGAATGGTTGGATCCATTTACAGTTCCACCAACTATGTATTAATGTCCCAGTTTTCCCACATCCCCTCCAACATTCATCATTATCTTTTCCTGTCATTTTAGCCAATCTGACAGGTGTGTAGTGGTACCTCAGAGTTGTCTTAATTTGCATTTCTCTGATCAATAGTGATTTGGAGCAACTTTTCATATGACTAGAGATGGTTTTAATTTCATCATCTGAAAATTGTCTGTTCATATCCCTTGACCACTTATCTATTGAAGAGTGGCTTGAATTCTTATATATATGAGACAATTCTCTATATATTTTAGAAATGAGGCTTTATCAGAACCTTTGAATGTAAAAATGTTTTCCCAATTTGCTTCCCTTCTATTCTTGTCTGCATTCATTTTGTTTGTACAGAAACTTTTTAACTTAATATAATCAAAATTATCCATCTGGTGTTCAATTAGGAGTTCCAGATCTTCTTTGGACATAAATTTATTCCATCTCCACAGGTCTGAGAGGTAAACTATATTATGTTCCTCTAATTTGTACAGCTTATAGCTTTAAAAAGTTTCCTTAAGACATTGAAAAATTAAGTGACTAGGTTAGTGTTGACATAATTGTTAAACTGACCTCAAATTGTCTTGCCTTCACTAACCCTTCCCTGCCAACCCATTTCAATGGAATTTCACACTTTTAATAATGGCCTAATGTAAAGGGGAACACTATCCTAGGGACTGAACTAGATACAAAGTTTAGATAAACACTAGTCCCTGCCTTCATAGAACTTACAATGAATACAATGGAGGGGAAAACAAAAGGTAAGGAGAAATGAAATGTGTACAAATAACTAGAATACATATTGATATGTGGAAAATACTTTTTTTCAAAGAATAAATAAAAAAACTGTTTGATGTCCATAGCATAGAAGTTATTTGTGAGTTTGTAAAAAGAGCAAAAAATCGGACATGGTTTCCTGTAAGAAATAGCGTTTAAATTTGCTAGGAAAATCAAGAAACAGGAGCTATATTGCTATTTCTGTCTCTGGCTTTGTTCCTGTGCATTCCCACATGGATGCCCTCCCCCTCTGATCCTTAGACTTGCATTTTTATGTCTGCTTTTTTCCAAGGCAACTTAATTAAAGGATGTCACTTTTTCTTGTGATAACATATTCTCATGCACAGCAGGACACTCAACGGATATGAAAGGTTCACTGAAGGGTAAAGCTAATGGAGGTGTTTCTAGCTTTATCACCACCCATCTTATTCTCCCCCTCCATTTTTGTATGATTGCTGGTACTCTGGCTTAAGTTTTTTCTCCCAATTAGTGCTGGGACCCATTTGGGAAGTTGACATTAACATTTATTGATGAAGCTCTTCTTTTGGTTATATTTGTGTTATTCTTCTGTATCTCTAATGTCACATTTTGGTGTATAGATTGATTCTTGAAGGCTGTGCCAGCAAGAACAAGCTCTAACTAGATCTAACAAGACTGGAAGGCCATATTGTACTAGTCTGGTGACTGATTCACAGTATCTCTTTCTAAGGGCTAGTCTAATTGAGTGTCTTATTGGATAGTTGGCTTCATGGTAAAGAAGTCTTTCAGCCATAATAGCCCAAAAATACCATCTACTAAGTCAAGGATTCTTAATATGGGGTCTGTGGTTAGATTACATGGAATCTATGAATTTGGATGGGCAAAATTATCTACTTATTTCCATTTAATATTTTATATTAATCTTATGCATTTTATTTTATGCATTTTGAAACATGATTCAGAGAAGGTTTTCACAAGCTTTATAATTCTGCCAAAGGTATCTATAACCTGAGGAAGACAAAAAAAAATCTTATTTAAGGTAAAGCATTATAGATTAATAAGTAGCTGGGAGGTTAACTTAGAGGCTATATTGTAAGTGACTTGATCTAGATCATATAGAGAACAAGTATCAGAAGTGATAATTGAACCCAGGTTTCTCTATCTCTGTGACTTGATCCTCTATTCACTATTCTACACTATCATATGCATCTGTTAAGCTCCCTAATATACAATGCTTATTCTGTTATGTTTTTAGATTTACCATTCCATAGCTGCAGTTATCACTGTCCCTTAAAATCATGTTATTCCCACTCATGCTTCAAATTTTACATCCCCTTATCATCCTTGTCCCAAGCATATGTTTTTTTTTTCTTTGTGAAGATTATGAGGAGCTCAGAAATTGGCAATTCAGATACACCATCCATTTTTCAATAGGAAGATACTGAAAGAAGTCCCTAACGGTCATTCCTATCTGAAGTTTAGGAGCTAGGAAATAAAGTAGAGCCCAGAGCTGAGTTTTTGCCTCCATCCCCTTTTCTTGCAATGAGTCCTGGATATCCAATGGAATTGCCAGCTGTAGCTACAACATAAGGCAGGTTCCTTGGCACAAGCTGCCTGGGCTTTGAGGTTCCAATTCTTCTATACAAATAATATAAATATTCATCTTTTTGTGAAATATTTCTATTTCTTTTGAACAATATCTGATCTGATTGGCAATTAGAATGTGAGCTCCTTGAGAGAACAAACTGTGCTTTGCCCTTCTTTTTGTGCCTAGAACACAGTAGGCAATTAATAAATGCTTGTTGACTCAAGTAAATAGCAGTTCTACCTCTCCTAACAACAATAATAAAGATAAATTTCTTAAAACAGTAAACGAGGCCAATTTCTTCTACTTTATTGACACTCTCGTTGCCTGAGATACTTCCTAAATGAGCTTTCAAAACTGGAGGCTACTGTATGCCAAGACACATTGTTCCAAGAATCAAACTAGACTCCTATAGATTCTTTTTTAATTTTAATTTTAGTTTTTCCTAGTTATTCATAAGAACAACTTTTTTCTTATACATATACATTTTCTCTTTTTTACATATTTCCATGTTTCATATTGAGAGAGAAATCAGAACAAAAGGGAAAAACCATGAAAGGAAAAAAAAAACAGAAAAAAGAAAACATAGCATGTGCTGATTTACATTCAGTCCCATAGTTCTATCTTTGGTTGTGGAAAGCATTTTCTATCCAACATTTATTGGGGTTGCCTTGGATGACAGAATCATTGAGAAGAACCAAGTTTATCGTAGCTCATCATTGCCCAATCTTAATTTTGCTGTGTGTAATATTTTCCTGCTTCTGCTTGTTTTCTTAGCATCAGTTTATGTAAATCTTTCCAGACCTTTCTAAAATCAGTCTGTTCATCATTGTTAACAGAACAATATTTCACTATTTTCATATACCATCATTTATTCAGCCATTCACCAATTGATGAGCATCTACTCATTTTCCAAATTTTTGCCACTGCAAAAAGAGCTGCCACAAACATTTTTGCACATATGGGTGCTTTTTCCTTCTTTATAATTTCCTTGGGATACAGACCTAGTAATGATACTGTTATGTCAAAGGGTATGCACTGTTTTATAGCCTTTGGGCAAAGTTCCAGATTGCTCTCCAGAATGACTGGATCATTTCACAACTCCACCATCATTGCATTAATGTTCTAGTTTGCCCACATCCCCTCCCACATTTATCATTATCTCTTCCAGTCATCTTAGCCAATATGAGAGGAGTGAGGTGATATCTTAGAGTTATTTTAATTTGCATTTCTCTGATCAATAGTGATTTAGAGAATTTTTCATATGACTGTAGATGACTTTACTTCATCTGAAAATTGTCTGACATAGCCTTTGATTATTTATCAATTGAGGAATGACTTGTATTCCTATAAATTTGACACAATTCTTCATATATTTTAGAAATGAGACTTTTATCAGAAAGTGGCTATAAATTTTTTTCTCAGCTCTCTGATTCCCTTCTAATCTTAACTGCATTGATTTTGTTTGTGCAAAAACATTTTAATTTAATGTAACCAAAGTTGTCCATTTTGCCTTTCATAATATTCTAAAGTTCTTTTTTAATCATAAATTCCTCTCTTCTCTAAAGATCTGATAGAACTGTCTCTCGCTCCTCTAACTTACCTACAGTATTATCTTTTATGCCTAAATCACATACTTATTTTGACTTTATTTTGGTATGGGGTGTAAGATGCAGGTCTATCTTGAGTTTCTAATATATTATAAAGCTAAATTTCTTAACACATAGAGGTCAATTTCTTTCATTTTACCAACACTAGCACTGAAAATTCCCTGAGATACTTTTTAAATGATCCTTCAAAATTACAGGCTACTATATGCCAGGACACAGTCTTCCAAGATCCATACCAGATATATAGATTCTTACACAGATTTGATAATGAATCTAATCCCAAGGTCTACTTTACTTTGTTGTGTTAAAATGTCTTAATTCCCCTTGTTTGTAACTTTCAATAAATCAGTAGAAAGGTACACTTGTGCATGCTACATCTGAGAACTTTTTTTCTTGTTGCCTTGTTACATATTTTCTCATATTTCTTGTTATTCATCTTCTTACTTTGTATCAACTATTTTCCATCTTATACCTTTTGTTATTCATTTTCTTAAATTGTATCAGTTATTTTCTATAGTATTTAGTTTTCAAGTATCATAGCAAAACAAATTTATAGATAGAAAGGAGCTTGGAGGTCATTGAGATCAAGTCTCACATTTTATGGCAGATCGAATTGAGATGTGGAGAAATTTAACCACTTGTCATGGGTCACACAGCTAATAAGTCTCTAAAGAGGAATTTAAATTGAATAATACGAATCTAAATTAAAGTCCATTGGTCAGATTTGCAAAATTCTTAGAAAATACATATTTTATCAGCTTTGCATATGTGTGAATTATTGAAATATATAAATGAGGTTCACAGGCTATATAAGTTGACATGATCTGAGGCTGACCCACCTTTTCAGAAAATATGAGAAGGACCATGTTTACACTCATTTGGGGCAGAGGTAGCTGATGGTGGGAAGTCTCACCAAACTCTACCAAAAATAGCATCAATTTCCTAGAGTGGTAATGGGCTAGAAATGTAGCTATCATCCATTCTTCAATCATTTCTCATCTAAGGGTATAAAGTATGGGTTCAGAAAGAAAGCTGCTTCCTTTACTCCTAGATATACAAATGACTATAACATATAGCAGATAACAAGTAAATCCATTTATCCAAGTAAAACAACAAACAAACTGAAAAAAGTCCTATAGATTGCAATGTTTTGGGAAATATAAAAGAGGAAATGAACTAGGAGATAATTAAGATGTCATATAAAACCAAGAGAAGAGACAATTTCATCCAAGGAGTGGTCTCTCTAACTAGTTTCTAGATATACAAGCCTTACATATTCCATTAGGGAAATAATGGGTTGGAACCCTCCACACCAATACATGTCCATAGCTTGATGGTCTTCTCTTCAAAGTCTTTCCCTTTCCACATCCTTTTAGGCTTGTTTTTCACAAGTCTCTCAGAAGACACATAAGAGTTCCTGGAACCAACTTAAGTAAGTCTCTTAATATAGGTATTCATATTTATGCTCAGCATTCTCTTAGTCAATAAGGACTTGGTCAATAAGGATAAAGACTTATTACTCCAGCTTGGAACGGAAGCTGACATATTCTTCTCCAGAAATCAGAGTTTCAGGCCTTTGCTAAAATTGGCCAGCTATTACACCCTTGCCCAGGAAGGAGTATTTCATTTTTGTATTTTAAACTATAGCCCGTAGATGTAAATCTCTCTTTCAGACATTCTGTGCAGTGATCTATTCATTTCCCAAATCTGATTTTTTTTTCTTCTGAAGACATGTGGGCACAGTGATAACATAAAGTGAGTCCCTGAGCTCTTCTCTTTCTTGCCCAGACTTCATAATCAATGGAGAAGACTCCTGGATTCTTTGTAGTGGTATCAAATAGGACATGATTTACATTGAACTCATTAAAGTATTCTATAAATATCAGCTATATTATTATTATTATTTACATGAAGTACTGGAAGTGAGTGTGGTCCTCATTATTAAACATTTGTTATACCTATTATGAATCAGAAAATGTAGTAGAATATGAAAAGAGGTAAAAGATCCTGTTCTCAAGAAGCTCACAATCTAATGGCAGAGACATGAAAACAACTATATATGAACAAGATATAGACAAGATAAATTGGAGATCATGAATAGAGAAGCAAGATTTGCCCAATATAGCATGATGGCCACTTAGCATCATTATTTCTTGGATGGATGAAAAATTCTTATTCATTTTACTTGATCAGGAGCCTCCTACATAAAAAGAAAATTCAGGGTCCATTTTCTACTTCAGTAAGTGTGTATGTCTCTCTCTCTCTCTCTCTCTCTCTCTCTCTCTCTCTCTCTCTCTCTCTCTCTCTCTCTCTCTCTCTCTTTCTGTGTGTGTGTGTGTGTGTGTGTGTGTGTGTGTGTGTGTGTGTGTGCATTTCATGGACTTCATTAGCAGTCATGGACTTCATTAGGAGTCTATGGACTCCTTTCTCAGATTGCTTTCAAATTCATAAAATAAAACACAGAATTTTACAGAGAAAATCAATTATGTTGAAATACAGTTATCAAAATATACATTTTAAGAAAATAATTCACAGAGATCAAGCTAAGAACCCCCATGCTTACTTAAAAGCTGTCACTGCTGAGAGGCTCATTACCTGTAGAGGCCACCCACTGGGCCTTGATTCTTTAGCAAGTCCTTTCAAGGAACTTTTGAAATGGCCATTTTTGTGATCGCCTTTTTGTTTCAGAGCCTCTGTTCTTGGGAAACTTGTTCCAAAGACAGTCCCCTTGCAAATATCCTGTGTTCCACTCCTCTCCAACTTTTCTGGAAAGATGTTTTATTCAGCCTGGGGCCTGTTTGACCATTATGAACTCCTTCTGCCTCCATTACTCCCCTTGGGAGCTGCTTCTTGTGGCCAGTTTTAATAGAAGGGACGGCTGGTGACATTCCTGGGCTTGGAGCCAGACTCCCATTTAATTTTGTTTGAAGACTATTTGGCCTCCCAGATGCTGTTTCCAGAGATGGAGCTTTTATAAATGAAGAAATTGAATTTTCTTTCATTTGGAAAACTCGGAGCTCCTACTGTCTTATCACTTGGGCAGTTTTCCCAAAATCTGCAAGAAAATCCACCATCAGTGACCCAGATGAGGACCTTAAAGGGAAGAAAGTGATGGTATCATTTTGGTTAATCTTCCCCCATTAAAATCTCCATGGCAACTTGGGTGAAGGGGCAGGGTTTGCCCTAGTGTTCTGGCCAAATGCCATCTTGACAAATTGTCTTCAGACCCATGAATTCAGCATTCACTGGGATCAACTCAAATCAGTGGGAAGGTATTTGTCTTCATCATTTAAAAAAGTTACTAATTTTTACTTTCCTCAGAGTTAGCTGTATACTTAGTAACTGAAGGAGAGGGTCTCCGATATATGGTAGAACAATAAATAAACAGAATATATAAATGATAAGATCCCTCAAATGCTCTAGATCTTAGGCTTAAGATAGAGTTCAAAAGAGCTGGGATGGAATCTCCTTCCTGGTACTTAATATATATACAACCAAGGGATGGAAACTTAAATCTGCTGAGTATCAGTTTCCTCAACTGTAAAATGGGAATAATAGTGGTATCTCCTTCACAGAGTTGTTGTAAGAATCAAATGAGGTATTTGGAAAAGTAATTAGAAATGCAATCTCATCATTATCATTAATGGAAACATGAGATTATATATATATATGTGTGTGTGTGTGTATGAATGTTTTTGTATACATGTTAATCTGTTTATACATGTATACAGATATGTATCTGTAAATACTTGTCATTTGTCCTTATACATACATGCATATATGCATGTGATATATATATGTATATGTGTATATGTATATATATATATATACACACACACATATCTCTATGTATTTCTATCTACACAGACAAAAATTCACACAAACACACACACACACACACACACACACACACCTCCGAACTAAGATAGTTTAACAACTCTGTGACTAGAATGCTAGGTCTTGAGAAAGGAAGACATAGGTCCAAATGTAGCCTTTGACACTCATTAGCTATGTGACCCTGAGAAAATACAATTTCTGTTTGCCTTAGTTTCTCCATCTGTAAAGTGGAGATAGTAACAGAATCTCCTTCCAGGATTGTTGTGAAGATCAAATGAGATGATATTTGTAAAAAGTGCTTGGCACATAGTAGGTGCTACATTAACGATAATTCCCATCTCTCCCTTCCTTTCCCAATTTGGGTATGAGCTCTCTTGAATAGTGAGCATAAATTCATTAGCCCACTTAATCTTGAATACTAGCCCATTGACCCACACCTAACACCACATACCAAGATAAGATCTAAATGGGTTCATGATCTAGATATAAAGAGTGATATAATAAGTAAACTAGAAGAACGTAACATAGTTTACCTCTCAGACCTATGGAGATGGAATAAATTTATGTCCAAAGAAGATCTGGAACTCCTAATAGAATACCAGATAGATAATTTTGATTATATTAAGTTAAAAAGTTTCTGTACAAATAAAACTAATGCAGACAAGATTAGGAGGGAAGCATCAAATTGGGAAATCATCTTTATATTTAATAGTTCTGATAAAGGCCTCATTTCTAAAATATATAGAGAATTGTCTCATATATATAAGAATTCAAGCCACTCTTCAATAGATAAGTGGTCAAAGGATATGAACAGACAATTTTCAGACAATGAAATTAAAACCATCTCTAGTCATATGAAAAGGTGCTCCAAATCACTATTGATCAGAGAAATGCAAATTAAGACAACTCTGAGGTACCACTACACACCTGTCAGATTGGCTAAAATGACAGGAAAAGATAATGATGAATGTTGGAGGGGATGTGGGAAAACTGGGACATTAATACATAGTTGGTGGAACTGTAAATGGATCCAACCATTCTGGAGAGCAATTTGGAGCTATGCTCAAAAAGTTATCAAACTGTGCATACCCTTTGACCCAGCAGTGTTTCTACTGGGCCTATATCCCAAAGAGATCTTAGAGGAGGGAAAGGGACCCACATGTGCAAGAATGTTTGTGGCAGCCCTTTTTGTAATGGCTAGAAACTGGAAACTGAAGGGATGCCCATCAATTAGAGAATGGCTGAATAAATTGTGGTATATGAATATTATGGAATATTATTGCTTTGTAAGAAATGACCAGCAGGATGATTTCAGAGAGGCCTGGAGAGACTTGCATGAACTAATGCTCAGTGAAGTGAGCAGAACCAGGAGATCTTTATATACAGCAACAACAATATTATATGACAATCAATTCTGATGGACATGGCTCTCTGCAACAAAGAATTGTCTCAAACCAGTTCCAATTGTTCAGTGAAGAAAACCATATACACCCAGAGAGAGGGATGTGAAATGTGGACCACAACATAACATTTTCATGCTCTCTATTGAGGTTTGCTTGCATTGTGTTTCCTTTCTCTGATTTTCTTTTTTCCCCTGTAGATAGGATTTTTCTTGCACAACTTGTCAAGTATTTTAACATTATTAACATGTAGTTGACTTCCTGCCATCTAGGGAAGGGGAGGGGACTGGGGGTAAAATGTGTAACGTAAAGCTTTGTAAAGATCAATGCTGAGGAACTACCCATACATATGTTATGCAAATAAAAAGCTTTAATAAAAAAAATACTAGCCCATTAAATCTTAAATACTAAGTCTAGTATGGACTCCATACCAAGTCCTGACTCATATACCATCAAGCCATTCATCCTGGCAATTTTGCCATCTGTCCTGCTCCTGTCCATCTAGCATCAGAGATTCAAGGCTACAAGAGTCCTTAGAAATGATCTGATCCAGCCTCCTCATTTTATAAGTGTGAAAACTGAAGCCCAGAAAATTTGCTCAAGGTCACACAGCTGGTAAATGCTGAGGCAAGATTGGGACTCAAGTTTTTCCTGCCTGCACTCCATCCCCTTCAACACATAGCAGATTTTTCCGGAGCACCACCCTCAGGGACCGAACTCTAGAAACCATGCCTTTGCTCTTAGGAGGAAGTCAAGCCACCTGATTTAGAACCGCTATCTTGGGGCAGAGCTGTCTCTGGTGGTACCTTAGTAATGGGAAACTCAGCAATCTGTCATATTTAGCCAACCTCCCAGCAACCCATGCTTCTCACTCCTTCCAGCTCTCTGACCTGAGTATCCTGAGATTGATCCAGCTGATCTTCATGTACTCTCCTCTTTTTTTTCTGCCCCTTGCAGAAAACAAAATAATTAAAATAATTAAATGAGTACTAGTTTTGCTTCTGGGAAGAGAGTCATTCTACTGCACTATGGCTCCATTCACCAACCTTGGGAATCACAGATGAAAACTTCCTCCTATGGAAATGTCCACCTTCCCCAATATGTGCTGTCTCCATTAGAATAAGACCTCCTGGGGACATGGGCCATTTGTTGGATCCCTAGTATTTAGCATAGTACCTGTCAGAGGGTGAGTGTTTAATGAATAATTTTTCATTGTCCTTTCACCTATGTCACGGGGTTGTTCTCAGAATTAAAAACACAAATATTCACATAAACAAATATATTGCTATTATTATGGAATGGAGTTATTGCAGGGGGTGGCACTTGGACCTTGGGGGATCAAAGAAGGATTCCTATAAGAAGTTTCTCTTGAGCTGAGCTTTGAAGGAAGTTCATTATTAGCATAAACCCCATGCCTTCATTTAGTAGAGCTGGGATATATCTGGTCCTTTTTGAGGAGGGATTTCATAATTACATAGAATCATGGAACGTAAGTGCTGGGTGGGGATTGAATCGATCATTGAGGCCAACCCCCTCATTGTCCCCATGAGGAAACTGATAGAATAGTTTTGTGCAGGATAATGCCTTACTAATAATACTACCTTACAAGAATCTTGTGCTTTTACCTTAAAATACTCTCACATCTGTTATCTCTCTCTGTATCCCCAAGAATTCTTAGTGGTAAGTGAGGTCAATGTTATTTCCAGGGAGATGAGTCACAGCTGGATAAACTGAGGCTCAAAATGAAAAAAAAAACAGCATTTAGCAGAGGGTCCCAAATCATTGGTCAAAGCCTTTGGACTTTTGACTAGAGATATCCATCCCCCCTTCCTCCTGCTGGCTCCCTATTTTCTTCAGGATCCAATGTAAAACCATTCATTTGGCTTTTAAAGCCCCTCCTAAACTAGCCATCCATATGCTTAGTTAGACCAATGCCTGGCACAAAGTAGGTGTTTGATAAATGCTTATTTCCCACCCGTCCCCTTCAGATTCTCATTAAGTGTAATGAAATCCTATTTTTTTGTCTCTGTGCTTTGAAAATCTCTTGATTTTATTGCTCCCTCCTTTAAATTCACATATTGTTGGAGTTAAAAGGGATTTCCATGAATCTAAGTCAGCCCCAAACATCACCTTTGACAAGTGCTCATCCAGCCCCTGGATTTCCAAAGGAGATCCCAGTGTAGTAAGGAGAAAGTATATGAATGATAGTTCATAAACAAAACTTTTATCAGGTAAATTGAGGGGTGATCTCAGAGGGAATACACTAGCATTAAAGTAGGTCAGAAAAGATTTCTCACAGAAGGTGAGATTTTAGTTGAGACTTGAAGGGAGCCAAGGAAACCAGGACAATAGGGAGCCAATCGAGGATACTGAATAAAGGCATAACATGGGCAGATCTTTGCTTTAGGAACATCACTTTGGCAGCAGAATGGAGGAGTGATGGAGCAGGAAGAGATTCTCAAGTAATGGAACTATTGCCATGGTCCAGGTATAAGGTTATGAGACCTGCATATTCAGGGTTACCCCCCAAGAAAAAAGTATACTGAAAAAAAAGAATATCAAGAAGAAGGTGACCAACCATGTCAGCATCTACAAAGAGATGGAGAATGAACATGGACAATAGGTCATGAGATGGGTGATTTAGAGATCACTGTTGACTTTGGAGAAAGTGGTTTCCATTAAACAGAGGAGCACACAAAAATAACCCCAGGGCCCAGAACCACTGGCTGGAGCCAAAGAGAAATTCTATCCATCTTTTTCATCCTCATTCTAACATAGACCAACCTGCTATCCCTAGATAATGACTTAACCATCTGGCCAGAAGATGGGATACTCTAGTCTAATGTCTCTCCTCAGAAGGTAGGAAGATGGTGCTCTTTCTAGGGCTATTATAGACTAAGACTGCTGCCTTCTTACATTGTAAATCAATCAGCCTGCTTCCCTGGTTATTCTGGTTTTTCATGTTCTCTTTCCTAAATTCACATCCCATGTTTCTAACTACATGTTGGATGTTCTCATCAGGATAATTAGTTATCACTTTTGTGCATATAACTCTAATTTATACGTATTTAGCACTAATTGTTTTTTCAAGTTCCAAGGCTTCATCTCCATCTGTCTGCTGGATACGTCTATTTGGATGGCCCATCGAAAACTCATATCCAAAGTAGAAATTATTATAGTTCCCCCAAAACCCCTCTTCTTTTTGATTTACTGATTTCTGTCAAGACTGTCATCATTCTTTTTTTCAGCTGCCCAGGTTTGCAACTTTAGAGTCATCCTTAATACTTGCTTCTCCAGCACCCCCACATATCCAGTCAATGATGATCAAGACTATTTCTGTTACATGTCAGCGCTTAGCACAGTGCCTGGTGCATAGTAGGCACTTAATAATTGTGTATTGATTGACTGATTGATGCTTCTTGGGTGGCTCTTTCTAATTGCAGAGCCAGCATTGTAATCTGAGACAACTTTATCTCTGACTGAAACCAGGACACTAGCTTCCTAAAAGGTCTCTCTGCCTTTAATCTTTTCCCTTTCCAATTTTCTTTTCATAGCTGCCAACTTAACAGACCTAAAAAGCAGTTCTGAGTGTTTCAGTCCTTATTCAGGAATTTTCAGTGTTTACCTATTTCTTTTAGAAGGTTAAAAAAAATCCTCAGCCTGAAATTGAAAGCCACCTATTATATGCCATCTTTCTCTTATTTCACATGACTCCTATTTGTATACTCACTATTCTGATTAAACCAGTCTACCAGCTGTTTGGTTTTGTTCAGATTTCATATCCTGTCTCCTTGCTTTTGCCTCTGGTTTTTTAAACCTGTGATGCCTTCATGCCCAACTCTGCCTCTGAAGATGACTTCCTTCCTCCCTAGCCTTTCCTTATCCCTCTCCTTTTTAGTGAGTTGAAAGAGATTTAAACCTGAAGTCAACGTGCCCAACATCATATTGCCAGTAAATGGCCAAAATAGGATTTGTGCTCAGGTGTTCTGATTACTGACCTAATTTTTCTTTTTAAAAGTAAATTTAATTAATTAAATTTAGATAAATTTCTAATTTTTCTACCACTGTAATACTTAACCATGTATGTTTCTGACTCAGCCTCCCTCCAGAGTAATTAACTTTTCCTATTCTGGGCCCTGATTGTTAGTTTTATTCCTTGATTCTCTTAGAATATGTCCTGAACTTATCAGATATTACCTGGTATTACTTGTACTAGGAATGGTACAAGCAATAGCAGTCTCTGTTTATGTAATATTTAAATTTGCCCCAATGTTGAGGAAACCTGCTGAATCTAACCAAGAGTAATAAAAAAAAAAAACACAAAGTAGGATAGACTACAATTAAGAAAACCAGAATGGAAGCTAGGAAGCCAAGGTATCCAATGAGAATACTGGGACTTCAGGTAATTTAAGGAAGGAAACAAGTTTTAGTAGAACAAGAACTTTCTCCTGCAGAATTTTCATGGGATGAGGATTTAGCATATGATTGTAATACCTATTCCATTCAAAAGATTGAATAATAAAGACTTAGGGGCATCAATTTAGAGTTGGTAGAGCTCTTATAGGCCATTTTGTCCAGTATCCGAGATGTTAATTTGCCCTCAGCTGGCCAAGGTGTTGGACTTAAAGCCAGCAAACCTATGTTCCAACTTTGATTTTTCTGTGTATAGCCTACATGACATTGTACAAGTTGGGCTTTGACTTCTTAATTAGAAAAAAAATTAAGGGGTGAAAGGCTGAATGGCTTAGTAGCTGGGACACTATACTAGGAGTCAGCAGTGCTTCAGTTCAAATCCTCAGGCACCAAGTAGCTGAGCAAGTAACTTAACTTTCCAGTTCCTCAGTTTCCTTATTTCTAAAATGAAGAGACTGAACTGAATGTCTCTAAATCCATGATTTAGTGACCTTTGCCTCCCCAATAAACTTATTCAGAATCCCTTTTTAAATCACCTAGTCAAATTTTCCAGAAACAGAGAATAATTTGGAGGGACTTTGACCCTGAGGCTCTTTTGATTGGTGACTGTGTCTTCCTGAATATTATTTCAGGAAAGCTTTTTGCTCCATCCCTTCCTCTCTGATCATCTCCTTCAGTCTTCATATCAACTCCCTCAATACAAAGGGTCTATGTTTTATTCTTTAACCCCATTCCCCCAATTCTGAAAACGCAAACTATGATCATTTCAACTATTCCATTAGTCTTGAATTGCACAGTTCAGTCTATTCCTCTGTGACCCTATTTTCCATCTCTGTAAATTTTTGGACCAAGTGCCCCTCCATGACTCCCTCATGGGTCTCAGTTAGAATGAAAGCTCTTTGAGGGAAGAATTTTCTTGTTTCTATATTTTTTACCTCAGCTCTCACCATAGTGTTTGGCATATAATAAGCACTTAATTAATGCCTTTTCATCAGTCCATTAATCCATTAATTCATCTTGGGACTAAATATCCTCAAAATTCTTCTCCAGTCTACCTCTGTAATCCAATGACCCAATATGAACTTGACTTATCTTCTCTGGACCTCAGTTTCCTCATTTGTAAAACAATTTGGACTAAAGAGTTCTAAGGTCTCTTTCTACTCGAAACTTATAGCCCTCTGAGGCAAGATCCACATGATCCCTGATGGTTATCCAGATGAGTTTAGACTTCCTTTTAAAGGATAGATACAAACGTCCTAGCTATATTGCCTGGATCAGGTGGTATTTTTTTATTTGTTTCCTGTTTTCTATTCAGTTTCCCAGCCAAACACAATGGTTTGCACAATCACTCACATATACACACACAAACAAGCATATACATAATGGAACTGAATTCGGCCCAGCAGATTAAAAACCAGACTCATTAAGAAGTTTGTCATACTACTGAGTCAGCATCCTTACTGTCGAATTGACCATTTCTCATCCTTTAGTTGGTTGGTTTGTTTTTGTTGTTGCTTCTCTTAAACATCCATACACACACAAAGGTTCAAAGTTGAATCTCATTAAATACTAGCTTTTGCACTGAAAGTTATGCTCAGGCCCCCAGCTGAAGGGATGCATTGTTGTCTGCCCTGACTGTTAGGTCTGGTAAATAGCTGGTTGTCATGGTGATGGCAGAGAAGGTGGAGGGTCCCCGATAACCACATGAATTCTTGAAAGAAAACACGATCAGAGCAAATTCCAGTGCAGGTTTCATGAAGAAGAGGAAAAGGGTCAGACAGCTCCTTCCTTTTGTAAACTAGATTCTAAAAAAAGGTGTGTGTGTGGGATCCTTGCAACTGAAGTTGCTAATCTTATTAAAAAAATAAAGAAAAAAACACCAATTCTGGGAATAAAGACGATCTAATTTTTAGAGTTGTGCACATAGTTTCATCCTTAATGGTATAAGAATTTTTTCCCCTTTTTAATTAAAACTTATCAGATGGGTTTCATGTGTGCTAGGTGGGAAACATTTCAAAAGCAATCATCACTTTCTGAAAATCATCCAATCATAGATTTAAAGCAAGAAGAGACCTTAAAGACCATCTGGTTCATTTTTAAAGAAAATTAATTTTAATTCATACCTTTTTTCTTTACCTTTATTCGTTAATATATCCCAGTCTATTCCTCTATTCTTGAGCTGTTTTTTAATAATAAAGAATAAAGAGAAAAAAGAGATTAGTTCGGCATAAAGTAGATAGTACATGTTATTTTCCTATTCGTATTCAGAGAGAGACAGAGACAGACAGACAGATAAAGAGAGAAAGGCAGACAGAGAGAGAGAGTTAGTTCTGTGAAGAAATAGGGGAAAGGACTGGATTTTCTCATTTCTTTTCTGGGATGTTTCACCCTTATTTTAATGATGTTGACAGTATGCCATTTAGCTTCCATAGAGCATCCTATCTTATTATATTCTAGGTAAAACTAAGGAAAACTCTCCAGGAGTATTCCTGTTTTCAGCTTGTTTCCATGGGCAAGTGAAAGATTGATTTCTCTCTATGACGCCATAACATCTGGATGAAAATGGAAAAATCCGGGCAGTCATCCGGAACATATGTTTTGTCTACATGGCACGGAATGCCCAGATGTTTCTCACTGTCCAGATGTTTGGCATCAAGTAGGTGAAGTTGTGGGACGACTGAGGAAATTGTTCACTTTGGAGCCTTGATGTCTCAGCAGCCGCAAGACACTCAACATTATCAGAAAATACTCCCCCCCAAAAGTCACTGTCTTACCTATAAAAATGAATGCATTTTGACTGACCAACCCAATTTTAGATATTCCTAGCACTTTGTGTGCTATCTTTTGAGAGCAGTGGGAAGAACCAGATACTAAGCATCTTGAAAATATTGGCCATCTTAACAGCCAAGAGGTTTTCTGATAAAATAAACATTTTTATTTGGAAGCAAACACTTTGGCCTTAAAATAGCATGGAGGAAAACATCTCTGCACATTTCAAATGTGTGACTTTGAAAAGGAACTAGAGAGATGTGGACAAATAAAAGCATACAACATTAGAAAACTGTTCCATGAATACTTTATCATCCTTCACAGTGACTGATGTTCTTTTCATAGAATGGACTTAATCTGGTTAGAACGCCCCTCTTATTTACCCAGACATAGCTGTTGTAACTATCAGATTGTTCTTCTCCTAAGGACATCAATTCTGATCTAAGTAAAAAAAAAGATCATGAGAAATGATCCAGATAATAAAGGCAGTGTGATATAGGGAGAAAAACCATGGGATGTGGAGATAGGAAATTGCAGTTGGAGAACCCTGGCCCCTAGGCAAATCTGGGTCCAAATCCTATTTCTCCCAATCCCTTCCCTCTCCTCTTCTTATCTCTACCTCCTTTCCTTTCTCCCTCCCCTTCCCCTCTGTTTCTTTCCTTCTTCCCTCCCTTCCCTTCTCTCATATATGTATATGCTAATCTAAATGAATATATAGTACACATCTCCATATTTCTCTATGTGCATATGTGTTAGTTCTTCATTCTCAAAGAGCATCATGATATCAGGAAAGTGATTCTATAACTTGCAAGTGAATTGGATTGAAGTGAGGGAGGGCTGTGCAAGGTCACCTGCCTCACTTTCCTCTCCAGAGCCATCTGGGTCCAGTGGCAAGATACAGATCAAGAGACCTGGAGATGGCCCCCAAAATGGTAAGAAACCTTGCTTTTTTAAGCTAAGATCTTTCATCGGTACATACATATGTACCTATCTGTGTACATACACTTTGTTTCTACACAAATTATATCCCTCAAAGAAAATGCAAAGCACCTGAGAGCAAGTACTATTATTTTTTATCCTCAGTGTCTAGTGATGTCTTATACAATGTTGAATTTGGATCTTTTTTTAACTTTTTCATATTCATATTTATTATATGACCTTATTTCAATCTTTATGTATTTTTAAAGTCTGAATTTGTCAGCTTCCCAATCATACCAATCAATTAAACCTTATTTTTTTTCTTTCTCATAGAAGAATTTTAAAATTGCCTTGCAGAACTTCATTTCTTAAAGCACCCCTTCTTTTTTATATCTTACATTTAGATCATCTTTGACATCTAAATTAGTGGTAGTCAAAGAATCAAGCAGAGATCATTGAGACCATCTTAATTATTTCACAAGTGAAAAAAAATGAGGTTTATCCAAAGCCAGTACTTATAAACCCATTCCTCCTGATTCTTAGACCTCTCATTTGTTATCGTTCAGTTACAACGTTGGTTCTTAATAAACGTTTTTTACCTATTGAATTAAACTATATGAAGTAATTCTTTCAATCCCCTATACACCCATACACCCTACACACACACACACACACACACACACACACACACACACACACACACTACCGGGTTAGAATCTTACAGCTGGCTATATTTCACCCAATCTAGGATACCCTTAGGGATTAGGGATTTTGAGGTCCAACCTATGATTTCCCCAGTGGGAAAACTGCCTCTAACTATGGAAGTAGACACCATTTCTGTGGCATTATAGGTTTAGGATTGCCTGGATTACACATTCTTGATCTCAGCTCTAATTCCCAGGTCCATGTATTTTATATCAGTCACTCATAACCTCCAACATTTTATTTATATAAATCTATTATTTTCTCAATGTGTATTATTATATATTATATAAATATAATCTAATATTATACAAATATATCTATAATATATAAATATATTCATATATAAATATAAATCTATAATAATTCATAACAATATGTAGTGATAACAATACTGCTATTATAAATAAAGGCAAAAATCATATATTTGTGTACACAAATTGAAAAAGGCCCAGGACTGTACAATCAGCTTTCCCTTTCCTTTGTCCCATCTCTGTCAGTTAGCCCAGCACAATCCCTCCCACAGTGCCTCATGTGCTAAGAAGCATCTCTCTTGCAGTGTTGGAGGTACAGATTACCAAGCAGAAGGGATCCAGTTTCCAGCTTGCCCACATCTAATGTCTAAGCCTTTTTCTGATCTCTCTGGGAGCTCTGCTTTCCTTCTTGACTGGCAAATACTGGCCTGAAATTAAAGAAGGTTTATTTAGCTGTTTTCCTGAAAACAAAGGAAGCCTGTGATACCTTAGGGGTATGTAAACCTCACCCTACCCCTTATGCCTTCTAAGGAGAAACACTGTTCTGTTGACCATCATAATATATCTCTGTCTCCCAGCAATCCACAAAGCCATTAATTTTTGCTGTAGACATCTGGAGAGAGAGAGAGAGAGAGAGAGAGAGAGAGAGAGAGAGAGAGAGAG